>CAUYON010075847.1:0-13967 GCA_963573935.1 Arctocebus calabarensis
GTATCAATGTCTTTATATAGTGATCAAGAAAATGCCATGAAGGCTATCTGTAACAGTACGATCAAAACATTTCTGAATGTATATGAATCGTGCTCTATGATTGCACCAATGTACAGAATTATGATTCAATAAAATTATAAAAAAAAAGAAAAGAAATAACTGAGGACTGTATCAATCAAGGGAAAAGAAAATATCCTTTCAATTATGAGGATTTTCCCTGATTCTTCAGCTGTCTTCTAGTTTAGGACATAATTGCACCATGGACTCTCTTTCAATGTTTAATTTATTTAAAAAGGATTTCTGGTAATTATGTGCAATAAGCAGAAAAATGGCTACTTAATGATATTCATATCCTAATCCTTGTAACCTCTGAAAATGTTATGATAAATAGGAAAGAGAAATTTTTAGGTGGTAGATGAAATTAGTGCTGTTAATAAGCTGATCTTCAATAAAAAGATTATCCTATATTATCCAACTTAATTGCAAGGGTTCTTAACTGTCAGTGCCAGAGTGATGTGATATGAAATAGAATAAATCAGCCATTGCTGACTTTCTCTTTCCATGGATCAATGAAAGTATGCTGCCTCTAGAATCTGGAAAAGCAAGGAAACAAAACAGATTTCTCCCTAGGGCCTTCAGAAAATAATGCATCCCTGATGACACATTTATTTTAACCCTAAGAGACACATTTGTTTATTTTTTTTATTAAATAATAAACACATGTATCATGTATATATTAATGCATTTATGGGGTACAATGTGTTGATTTCATGTAGAATTAGGAATGCTTACATCACACTGGTTAATATATACCTCATCTCATTTACTTAGTTATTGTGTTAAGATTTTTATACTCTATACTAATTGATCCAACATGTACCTTGCATTAAGCACCATTAGTGTGATCCCAGCATTCACCTTCCCTCGATCTGACCTACTCCCTCCCTTCCCTTCCCATCCCCCCTTCTCTCTCCTTCATCTTGGGCCATAGTTGTGATCTATTCCTCATATGAAAGTCTGAGTGATTGTAAATTGGTTTCATAATAGTACTGAGTACATGGGATATTTTTTCTTCCATTCTTGAGATACTTGTAGGATATGTTCCAGCTCCATCCTTGTAAACGTAAAAGAGATAAAGTATCCATCTTTTTTAAGGCTGCATAATGGTATACATATACCACAATGTATTAATCCATTCGTGGGTCCATGGACACTTGGGCTTCTTCCATGACTTGACTATTATGAATTGAGCCGTAATGAACAATCTGGTGCAAATATCTTTGTTATAAAATGATTTTTGGTCTTTTGGATATACACCTAGTAGAGGAATTGCAGGATCAACTGCAGGGCTAATTTTAGACCCCTGAGTATTCTCCATGCTTCTTTCCAAAAGGGACATTTTATCTTGCACTCCCACCAGCAGTGCAGAAGTGTTCCCTTTTCTCCACATCCATGCCAACATCTGTAGTTTTGGGATATTGTTATGTGAGTCACTCTTACTGGGGTTAGATAATATCTCAAAGTGGTTTTGATTTGCATTTCTCTGATGATTAAAGTTGATGAGCATTTTAAACTTCTGACCTTCAGAACTGTAAGACAATACATTTGTGTTATTTTAAGCACAAACGTTTAGGGCAATTTGCTATAACAACGGGAAACTAATATTGTTTGCAATGCATGTTTAGAACATAATTGAATAAATGAATGATTCAAGTAATACTAAGTCAAACCCTATCATTTACTGATATTCCAAATTCTGAATAAGGGCTAAAATATCCTGAATTTATGGGATATTTTCAAAAAGTATAGTTTAATTGTATTTAGTTTTTTAAATCATAGCCCTAGAAATAGTCATGCTATGTGCTACATTGCATTTTAATCATTATTTCATACTTTCACTTATATATGTGATAAAGAGCATAGTTTGGTTGTCCATAAGGCATCTTAAATAAAATTTAGGAAGTCCTCTAATTCTACAATGGTAATTATAGTGCTTACTTTGAGTTTATTATGTGCATTGTGTGTACATCTACATACATACAGGAATTAGGTCAGTTCTCATAACAATCATATAAAGAAACTACATACTTTCTTTCTTTTTTCTTTTCTTTTCCTTTTTTTTTTTTTTTTGTAGAGATAGAGTCTCACTCTATTGCCCTGGGTAAGTGCTGTGGCATCACATGGCTCACAGCAACCTTCAACTCCTGGGCATAGGCAATTCTCTTGCCTCAGCCTCCCGAGTAGCTGGGACTACAGGCACCTTCCACAACGCCTGGCTATTTTTTTGTTGCAGTTTGGCCGGGGCTGGATTTGAACCCACCACCCTCGGTATATAGGGCCAGCACCCTACCCTCTGAGGCACAGGAGCCACCTAGAAACTTCAATCTTCTTTTTATGGATCAGTAATGTGAATAGGCACAGAGAATTAAAGTACTTTGTTCAGGGTCACACAGCTAGTAAGTAGCCAAGGCAGGATGTGAATTCGTAATCATTTAAAAGTATTCCTTATTAAAAAAAAAACAAAACAAAACTCTCCCACTTCCCACTGACATTTTGAATACTCTAGAATCTGGACAAGCAAGGAAACAAAAGAGATTTCTCCCTAGGGCCTTCAGAAAATAATGCATCCCTGATGACACATTTATTTTAACCCTAAGAGACACATTTCTTTCTTTCTTTTTTTATTAAATCATAAACATATTGATTATGTATACATTAATGCATTTATGGATTACAATGTGCTGATTTCATACAGAATTAGGAAACCATTGATTTTGACATTAGCTATTTCTTTTTTGTTCATGTAATACTGGATATTTTAGAGTGAGAAAATAGTATAAAAATAGGCCAAGTAAGTTCAGAAAGAGTGTTCTGATGTAGTTATTGTTTAAGGTAAATACAAATTATAATGTAAAATGAAGCTAGAAGCATATTTTAAACTGGTTTGTGGAGGTTTCTGAAGTCTGGCAAAAGGGTTTTAAGTTGCATATTAATAGGAGTCTGGGACAGACCCCGCTACGGGTATGTTGTATATTTTCTAGTAAGGGAAGTTGTGGTTTAACAATTTATTATGTTATTAGACTCTTTCTCTCCCATCCATGACACTTTTGCATATCAGCACTCTTGGATCTGCAGGTATCAGCACTGTTCTTATCAGCAGTCTCTTTTTCATTCTATTTTTTTCTAAGTGTTTTTCTTAGTGAAGTTAGTAAGCAGTGTATTTGTGTTTGGTGTATTTGTGTATGTATGACTGAAAATACAGAATATCTGATAATTCTGTAAATTTATTTATGTCAAGCAACAGCTTACTTTTTCTCTCTTGATACAGATAGAAATATGGGGAAGAGGTAATATAATTCATCAGTAGGCAAGATAGAGGAAGAACTGGTAGTGCCAAATTTTGAGGAAACAATGAGTATATTTTCACTACTTCAGATAGTGAACGAGATGAATTCATAGAGGTGGAACATGAAATTATTTTTTCTGAGAAAGAGAGCAAAGAAGAAGAAGAAGACAATGACTATGGAGAAGAAGAAATGCAAAATATGGAGCCCAAGATAAGAAGGCCATGCCCATTTGTAGAAACAGAGCACCGTATGTTTCAGGTGAACGTACCATCAGGAATGATATGGAGTTCACAGCGGATAAAGGATCAGCAGAGAAGAAAATTGGCTAATATAAAGACTCAACCAGGAGTATAACTGGGAATAGAACTCAAAGCTCTACTCAATGACTTCTAACTATTTTTTGACATCAAAACTGTGGATATAATTATCAAGTTTCCGAAACAAAAACTATAATATATCTAGTCAAAGAGTTACATAAGGACATATTTATTGAAAATTTTTGAACCTTTGTAAAACAAGGAGTATTTGGACTAATTGGAATTTTTCTAAATTGTGGTGTATGCTAGCAAAATAAAGGCAATTTTGAATATCTTTTCTGTGAGAAGAATTTTCTAGTTTACCATGCTATGTTTTCAGAACACAGAATGTTACTCCTACTGAAATGTCTACATTTTGATGATGCCACAACAAGTGAAGCTTAGATCACAAGTCTGTCCATGAAAAATTGGTGTCTTTACATGGGCATTACCCATTCACACTTCACATACCAACTAAACCTGGGAGGTATAGAATTGCACAGTGTCAGTAGAAAAGAAGCCATCTTCTGTAAAATAATTTAAAGAGGTTTATTTTGAGCCATATTTAGGGATGTGACCTGGAGCCACACTCTAGAAAGAAACCTTAGGCAAGTGGGCTCAAAGTGGTGGAGCTACAATTTAGTTTTATACATTTCAGGGAGATAGGAATTACTGATAAATTAATAAATCAACATCTGGAAGACACACATTGGTTTGGCTCTGGACATCTCAAAGTGGGGCCTTGCAAGCTATAGATGGGCTTAAAGATTGTTTAGCTGACAATTGACTGAAAGAATTAGGCTTTGTCTAATGAACACAAGGATTTATTAATTAGAGACAAACTACCAAACATTTGCTCAGACTCAAGTGGTTTGTTGTATATATTGAGGACATGCAGATATATACATATATATTTGAGACAGAGTTTCACTTTGTCACTCCAAAGAATGCCAGGATGTCACACCTCACAGCAACCGAAACTCTTAGGGTCAAGAGATTCTCTTTCCTCAGCCTTCCAAGTAGCTGGGAGTACTACCATGACACCCAGCTACTTTTAGGGATGAGGTCTCACTCTGGCTCAGGATGGTCTTGTACTTGTGAGCTCAGGCAATCCACTAGCCTCAGCCTCCCAGAGTTTTAGGATTATAGGCATGAGCCACCGTGCCCAACCCCCAACATGCAGATATATTTTAGACTTAGAACTGTTAATGAGCCACAAAGGAGAGGTCTAAGATGAAGAGGAAGGCAGGATAGGTAAATCTGTTTTCCTTTGTTATGGCTAGTAACTCAGTTTTAGGGATCCCCTTGCCCAAGAGTGGTTCGGTTAGTCAGTAACTGGCTTAAAATTTTATTTTAGTTCACAAATGAATCTTTCTTGTGATTCTTCTATAAACTGTTTTCAGAAAATCTGAGAAATTACAATAGTGGCTCTGAGGTTGTGAAAAGACTGGTTCAGAACTGTCATTTGGGTCAGTCTGGAAGAACTATTACTGTGGACAGAAAGTTTACCTCCACTACCCTTACTTTCTACTTGCTTCAAAAGAACATAACCTTAGTTGGTATTATTTATAATGATAAAAAGTATTTGCCTCTAGGACTCAGCCCAGCATCAATGAAAACTTCCTCTGGTAAAGTAAGATCTCCATGTGATGTTAGTAAGTTATGTTTCAAAGACTCGAAAAGTACTTCTAGTACTTTCCATATAGCATGGAGATATGAAGGTGATGAATAAAAAACCTGATGTAATCCACTTTTATGATGCTAGTAACGCAGGTGTTGACACCCTTAATAATCTTGTGAGAAAATATTCCTGTTGCTGAAGAACTCAGTGCTAGCCCCTGGCAATTTTTTTCATCATCATTGACGTTGCAATATACTATTCATATGTGATTTTTTAGGAAACAAATAGCCACTGATGGCGACTTCTTTCAAAGAAACAATTGTGAAAAAAACAATTTTTGAAAGATTTGACATAGCAACTCTGTAAAGAAAACATAAGGAGTGCTTAAAATGTGCATGGTCTCCAAAGAAAAACATACAAGGGTCATGAATCTTTATGGACATGAGTACAATCCAGGACAAGGAATGGTGACAAGAGGAAAAATTTGTACTGAATGAAAAGGAAAAGTTACAGGACACAGGAGTGAAAAGCTTACCAAAAAAAAAAAAAAAAGTCATCACTACCTTTTTGTCCCTATGGGAGAGACTAGGCATATATAAAGGCATATAGTGAATGCAGCAAAATACATCTGTCGAGAACTTATGTAAAAAGAAGAAAATATAACAAAAAGAACATTTAAGGAATGTATAATGCTACATGAAATATATAGGCTTTTTGTTAAATTATGTACTATTTATTCTGGAGTTAGTCACTGACCCCCATTGGTGTTCATCAGGTACCAAATCAGCACTAGTATGTGACTGTTATTGTCTATTCCATCATTAGTAAAATTTAGCTTAGTTGTCTTTTATTTTTTGTTAAAACACTGAAATGAAGCTATCAGAATCTCTTGTTAGGACATTTGATGTATATTGGTTTCTGTGGAGTAGAGGCAATGCATGGAGTTCAGTAAGAAGATGATGATAGTCTCAGGAATGAATGGTGAGAAGAATCTGAGTGAGAGAAGTGACTGGAGTCAGAGAGAGAAGGGTATCAAGGCAATAGAACTGACTTGCAGTTTTCCTGGTTCAGAAAGCTATTTGCCTTTTATACTGTGTAATGGACAGACAAATAAATGTAGCTCAAGGAAGTTCCCCAGTTTAGTGAAAAACTCCACTGTAACTGAAGGAATTATATAAAAGTATTGAGTCTCAGGAATAATAAGCTCTGGATTTGTGATTGACTTTCCAATGTTCTCCAAAGCCTTTCATTGAGGCTTCCATGTTGAAGCTTTCATTCTAAATTCCACTGACAATAATGACATTCATATAACACAAAAATTCCCAAGATCTTACTTTGATTCATAGATAGTCCATCAACATTTCCTAAGTCTTCCTCTCCTGCTACCTGTCTACATCCTCGGTTTAATTTGCTGGTTACTCTACCCACTGAAGATTATAACTCCTGATAACACTATGTGTCTTTGTAACTAGTAACAGTCCTGATAAGTAACCAAATGTGACAGCATAACATGCACCAGGACTAGAACCCTCAATCTCTTTTGGAAATCTTCAAAAGGTCTCCTAAATAAGATCTGTCTCCTAAAATTAAGGCTGACCATACTTCCTACCCATTTACTACACATGATTAAGACCCCAAGAACATTAAAATATTGCTATCCTACCATTATGATAGTAAAACCTATGGAACTTCAGCACTTTCCTCTGGGCCAGTCAGTTGTTGCAAACATAGAAATAGGGCCAGAATCCCCTAGCTTAGCTTATTCTCTGCTGAACTGGAATCTGCTTCTTCACTACTTATATCAAATTCCAAAGCTATGAACATCTATAATGCTGCTTGGCAATTTTTTTTCAATTGACTACTCCATTTCTATATAGTGTAAAAATTCATCATACTTGAAAGTCATAATGGATGTGCAAATTCTCATTTTTGTTAGTATCTGCCATAATGCCTCACAATCCATTACAACAATTACATTCAATCATTATAGGAAAGCTCTCACAAAGTTTATTACAATAATGTTAAATACAGCTTTTCCACTGATCCTTAACTAAAGCAATTTTTTTATGTTGGAATATAGTTTTATGAAGCTTGTCAAATGTCAACAGTTATCTTTTCAGATCAAAGAAACTTCCAAATGTGCATTTGATTAGTTGCATCTCTCTGGATCCCACCTCCTCTACCTCAAATTGAGTTATTATTCATCTCTTCTATTTTTCCACTAAACCTTCTATATAGTTCCACTCTTATACCTGTAATGCCTTAATTTCTTTTATTTCCTACTTGTGTAATCATCCCAGTAAACTACAAAATCTCTGAGGTCAGTGTGGTTTGGGCTGCAAAAGCTAGAATGAGAACAATCTGGCTTTGTGTTCAATCTTCACCAGATTTCTATGGAATGTGACTGAATCTCTTTAATTTTCACTTTGCTCACTTGAAATACAGAATTTATTGCAACATCTTATATTCTTATACCTTACTGGGATGTTTGAGAATCAAATGAGGATGCTTTGTAAACTGGTGGGACTTTAGAGCTACAGATCTGATTTTCACATGCTGGCCCATTTCCCCTCCTCAGTTAAGTTTTCTTGGCCCATCCTTGACTGTTCTTGACAGACGTTAATATGATACATATTTGTGGCATAAAATAAAAGACATTGTTAAAAATGCATGTGAACATGTTTAAATATGCACACAAGCATGTAAGCACATACAAATGCACAAACAGATAGCAATTGCTGCCTATAGTGTCCTCCTTGAACAGAGAGAAAACAGTACAAATAGCTACTATATTCAAGAACGGTGATCCACACCAGTGTCAGACCTTTGCAAAGTCCACTGGGAAATTAGACCTCATCAGTGTCAAGCATCAATCCACAATCACCACAACAAAGTGGCAGAAGTTGCTGGAGTGACACGCTGTGCTGCTGAGGCCAAAACTCTTGTCACAAAGAAGGAAGGAGGACAATTATCCTGAGATGTAAGTTTGTGTAGGCAGCCATCTTCTATTATTCAGGACCACAAATTTCATATTGTTAGAGTTCCCCAATGACTGTATCCAACTGCCTCCATATCATTTCCTATAGTTTAAATTTTACCTAGTAAGCTGGGTCTGAACCTGGTCTAAAGAGGGAAAAGGGCCGGCACCAAATTACACACGATAAATCTTGACAGCTTGAGACAAACCTGGGAAGCCTGGAGTGTTGTCCCCCCCTCAAAAATGACACATGTATCTCATGAAGATATCTTAGTGGGTAGTATTTGAAAATAAATAAATAAGTCTTACTAGAGGACATTGTCAGGTAATAAGTATTGAGTGACTTCAACAAACAAAGGCACCAATCTCTTGGGGATATGTTAATCTGCTTGTGTCTGCTAGGAGGGAGGATGAAGTGGCAGATGAAAGTCTGAGGTTGTCAGTGCTTTCAGGGAAGCGATGGGTGAACATCACACTTTAGTTCAGATGAACGTCTCAACGCCCGGTTAGGAATTTTACTGTCGGGATTGATTGATTGGGAGGAGTCAAAAAGAGAGGTCATACACCCACACTGTCACAACACACACAACACACACCTCACTAAGACAATATGACTCTAATGAAGACAGTGAATTTCTATAAAGAACAAGCAGAACAAAATAGATGTTAGATTCAGATAGCTACATAAGATCGACTGTATAATGTTAGTGACAATTAGAAACATGCTTCAGAACAATCTTTTATGAATTCTGGCCAAAAATTAGTATGGTACAGTAGCAAATAAAAATACCACTGAGTGTGCTTATAAAGAAAGAAGAAAAAAGCTTAAATTAAAGTAAAATGCACACAATGATGGAATGTTTAATATTCAGGATAATTAAGAACAGATTATGAAACGTTACCATTAGGGTAAGATATCTTGCCCCAATTGCCAGCATAGGCAAGAATTATACCTACAGTCACATCAACTTCATTTCTTGAAATTTTTTTCCCTTTATAATATTCAGTAATTTGATTCATTCACATTCAAATTTTATAAATTAAAATTTTAAGGAAAATGGCAACAAATCAGTTTTTAATGTATCACATGACTGAAGGTGATCACTTAGAGATTTAAATTTTTAAATATTTATTTCTTATAAGTGTCTTCCTGCTATTTAATGTCAGATTGGCCACTGGATACAAAAACCATACAGCATCACTGCCACAAAAGTAATAATAAGTATGCTTGGAATGTTGTTTTTATCTTACAGGTCCTATGTCCTACATTTTAAATGATTTATAATGTTTGATCCTTACACTAACCATATGAAGTTAGTATCATTTCCCTTTAATAGACAAGTAAACTGATATTTAGAAAGTCTAAATAATATAATTTGGATTACATACTAGTAATGAGTAGAGCAAAAAATTTGAATTCAAGAAATGTAAAAATGTAAAAAATAAAAAAAGAAATGTAAAACCACAGACTTTCTTCTGGGAACACTTATTATATTATCTTTCTTTCATTTAACTTATGTAATCAACCATGATCAGGTTTTGTGCTGAGAACTTTTGTCTTGGAGCACGACACACATTGACTGGCCAAGCAGTGTAATAGTGTATTAGGGGTGTCTAGTGTCCTGTATGCCACGTGATGACTTCATGAAGATTTTTTTTGTCTTATGTGTGGTGTTGGCTATCATGACAAGTTTGCAAAGACCTTTTTTTAGCTAAACAATTTCCGTTAGTATTTGTGTATTTAATGTGACCCAAAACAACTTTTATTCTTTCAATGTGTGGCAGAGAAGGGAAAATGTTTGTACACCCATGGTTTTTCTGGAAAAGTTCTAATCCATCAATATTGCTGACTAAATAGGTTTAAAAGTAAACAATTTAACAGAACAACCTGGAGAGTTTTAGTAATTAATTTAATGAAAACATCTATGGTAAAAATTTTATGAAAAGCTACATTATTTTTCCTTTTTACATCTTAATTTGGAAGGCAGAAGAAAATATATTTTACTGTAGAACTACAGCTATGTGAGGAAAAGTCATCTCCTGGACATACCACTCACAGGTCACATGTTAATACATGTTTGTTGATTTCCTAAGGTGGATCCTATTCCATGTAGTGTACCCTTTATATTTCTCAGACTGTGCATACCCAAGTTTTATTTGGAAAATATAATTACTGTATATTTAAGAGTACTGATGTTCCTTATTTTAATAAGTTAAATATAGCTCTGTTTACATACATAGCAATTAATTACTGTGTGCATCAATTCAAATGCATATAGAAGATATACACTAAATTTTAGATTTCTAATAATTTCCATTATATAACTAAGGTTGTAGTTTTGGGGAAGCAAACAAAAATATAACTTAACCCTAAGACATAATATGGTCATATTTTAAATTGCAGCAAATCCTCTAAAGGCATATATGGAAAGGACATTCAGTCTTATAAGAAAATGCTAATGGTACTAGAAACATATGTCATGTTATTAATGTTAATTAATTAGTATTCTTTTTATGTTTGGAAAAGTGCACTGAATATCTATAGGGGAGAAAAGACTGGTCTTAGATAGCCTAAGAGGAGAGATCTTTACACTGGCCAATGAAATATTTTTAGCTTTTAAAACTCTTTGTCCCAAATACTCTACAAGAGGACAGGCCACTTTCGTTCTTCCTGTCTTTCTTCCTTTGCCCAGCACTTCATGGAAGTTACTGCCATAAGCTGATCTGAACTGCTCTTTGGAGGGAGAAGTGGAGAGAGGAAATCTCAGCCTCACTCTCTCCTTATAGACAAGTAATAAAACAGTCCATGTTTGAAAGTAATAACAACTATATAAATTTATATATCAATCGAATTATAATGCAATATCATAGTTTAACATTCACTCGGAAGTTTCCTTTACTGTTAACTAGACTTATGTATGTAAATAAGTGTCTACTTCATAGATTAGCTATGTTAATTCAAATATACTATTTTACATATTTTTCAAAATGCTGAATTTATTAACGTATCTTGTTATGTTCCTTTTACTTCCCAGGCACAAATTGCTAAGCTACTTTGGGCAATATCATGATATCCCCAAGAGCTTGAAAATAGGGGAAGCAAAATTGGTCTCTAGGTGCTAAACTAATAAATGTATATTGTGTCATCAAAAATATTCATAAACATAGCATTAAAATGAGTCCTGGGCTAAAATGACAGAATTATAGTCTGGCTGAAGACTTACATATGTAGAGTACAAAAAGGACCTTGGATAACGAAGAGGTAATTCTAGAAATATTCATCTAAATAGTTCTGGGGAGGAGGGTACCTGGTTTAGGGGTCTGATTTACTCTTCTGCTGTCTGTTTCCATGTTTGCTTATTAAATTGCTGATTATAATTTAACTTCTCATACTACTACAGAGACTGGTGGTCAGAACATATATTCATCCAGGCTATTGACAGTTATTTTGCTAATTGTCAGTTACATTGACATAAGATTAGATCATGTGGCTGTGCACATTAACATGTTTTCTGCCCCAGGATTCTGTGTAGTTTCTTTCCTCTCGAGGCTAAAGACCAGGTCTTCGCATTGCTTTGATAAGTTATATAAGTCTTTGCTAAAAATACACAGTATGTGATCCATGACTTCTCTGGCCAGCTCCAGAATTGATACTTCTGTGGCAACACCATAAACTCTCTGCATCCCTCTATTTGGAAGCCCACATATGTATGTTTCAGTGCTATTGGGTTCAGTGACTGCAGTGACAAAATAAAAAGAAGAGGATAAAGATAAAAATGGATTTATCTGTGACTGGAATCTCCAAAGGTGAGTAGCATGTAAGAGACTGCACCAGCAGATGAAGAAAGCAAAAAGAAATCTTGCTACTGCTTAAGAGGGAGGAGAGGAAATGTGTAACATAGCTAAATCTGTTCAATTTAGGGTAAAAACTAATGAAGATTTAAGGCCAGTGTCCTAAAGCAAAAGTTTTCATGATATGCCTGATTTTCAAAGACCTTTTTGAACCTTCTAACTAGATGATGCTTCATTATGTTCAACATGCCTCTTATATAATTTAATTGATTTGAGTATGTGAACCTTTATTCATTAATAGCATTTCTCTAGCAATTTCATATCCTATTATAATTCAAGCAAAAATTCAATTTTTAAATAGCAAAATTTTTAGGATAATTTACCAATATCCATTTCTCTATAAAACCTATTTCCACATAATGATATTCATTCTGCTCTATACATATTATAAAGCTTTGCTAACCTTCCCGATTCATTCACCACTTGGCAAGTACTTATTTAACATCTAGATGTGTATAAGCAGGGTCACCTTGATGAACAACTTCTGAGGCACCATCAGCATCTTAAAGTGGCCTCTTGGAGTTGTACAGAGTAAGAATCACATGGCTACACAAGGCAAATTTTACCTGGCCTCTGCTGAGAGCTCTGGGCAGATGATAGTCTGGGACGCCTGACTCTTGCCTGAGAAGTTGCAGGTTTTAAGCTTCCATGATAGTTTAAGTTGGAAGACCATCAAAGGGAGTTAGATTGGAGAGTGTAAGAGGCAATACTACCACTCTCTCTGTTACATGGCAACCATCTCCTAAATGTCTTAAATGGCACAATGTATTATAATGGCATAGGTCGTTCCTATGCAGCCACCACAGGAATGTGCAGAGACAAAGTTTTTTGAATTGTAGGTGACACAGCTGTTTAGTGAGAAAGAATTGGACTTCTATCAATCCTTAGAATGCAGATATACTGAGACCTGATGATTATTTAACAAATGCTAGGGAAAGTCAGATTGGATTAAAAGGATTTTGTGTAAAAGTATAAATAAACAGGGTGGCACCTGTGGTTTGAGGAGTAGGGCACTGGCCCCATATACCGTGGGTGGCGGGTTCAAACCCAGCCCCAGCCAAAAAATCTGCAAAAAAAAAAAAAAAGTATAAATAAAGAGGAATCTGGGCAAGACCCAGTGGCAGCTATGTACTATAGGAGCACTGCAGGGTATAGGAGCACTGCAGGGAAATCCTAACAGGGATAGGTGACAGGTTATTTAGAGGAAGAAGCTATTCTGTCACTATTTTGGGGGGACCAGCCCCAAACTATTTTGTGAGTTCCCTCCCAGTGGCTGGTTGAGTCAAGAGGAAGAGGGAAAAATGAATAGTCAAGACACAAAGAGGGGGAGAGCAGAGCAAGATGGCTGACTGGAAGCAACTTCCTAAAAAGGTTCCTGTCCAAAAGGGAAGATAACCTCTGAAACTGCGCAATTAAGCTGAATACTGGGAGCCCAGCTGAGAGAGAAGTGATTTCTGCGGATAACCTCTGCTGAGACTGGCTGCAACCCAAAGAAAGCACGTTTCAGGTACAAAATTTATCTGAAAGAAGAGTGCCCGTCCCCTCCCCCAAGAAAACTCTGAGATTCTTGCTTTTCTGTTTCTTTATTTTTTTCTCCTCTTTTGCTCCTGCGAGTTTTCTACTGACAAGCAGTGAACTGTGGACCTCTTGTCTCACCACACGGAAGAGTGCTGTGGGAAATGAGGTGTGCTTCCCCTGAGCACCTGGTGTTACTCTGAAAACTCTAGTGCTAAGCAGAAAAACTGAACTAAAGTTTTCCCCACCATTCTGAACTTACTGTACACCCTTCCCCCCTTACCTGACGAACCAGAAGCCTAACCCCCGCTGAGACTGAGGGAGGAGGTCCCTGAGCATCGCCCCACCCCCTGCCTGTT
>CAUYON010075848.1:0-13711 GCA_963573935.1 Arctocebus calabarensis
ATTTTGACCAAAGTACATTACTTAAATATTAATTTTTAAATTCAACTTGTCAATATGTTATTTATGATATTGCATCCTCATCTTAAGTGAAACATGTTTGTAATTTCCCTTTATAACAATATATTTTCTCCAATTTCAATATCAGGTGTATCCAGATTAAGTAGAATGATACTGAAATATTTCTTCTTTTTTTATTGTTTATTAGATTTCTGGAATTGCTTGTTTTGTAAAATCATTGTGGTCTATGAGTTTATGATAGTTTGAACTTTGTTATTTAATTTAATTCATTGCTTAATAACATGTGTTTTTTTTTTTTAATTTACTTTTTGGTTTTGTTTTGTTTGTTTGTTTGTTTGTTTTGTGTGTGTGGAGACAGTCTCACTCTATTGCCCTTGGTAGAGTGCTGTGGAGTCACAGCTCACAGCAACCTCCAGCTTTTGGGCTTAAGCGATTCTCTTGCCTCAGCCTCCAGAGTAGCTGGGACTACAGGCGCCCGCCACAGCGCTCAGCTAATTTTTGAGGCAGTTCAGCCGGGGCCGGGTTTGAACCTGCAGCCCTCGGTATATGGGGTCGGCACCCTACTCGCTGAGCCACAGGCGCCGCCCTAACATGTGTTTTTTTTTTTTTTAAGGGTAAGGTTTGGGTTTTTTTTTTTTTTTTTGTGGAGACAGAGTCTCACTCTATCGCACTTGGTGGAGTGCTGTGAAGTCACAGCTCACAGCAACCTCCAGCTCTTGGGCTCAAGCCATTCTCTTGCCTCAGCCTCCCAAGTAGCTGGGACTACAGGCGCCCGCCGCAACACCCAGCTAATTTTTGATGCAGTTTGGCCGGGGCCAGGTTTGAACCCGCAGCCCACGGTATATGGGGTTGGCGCCCTACTCACTGAGCCACAGGCGTTTAACACAATGTATGAGCCTTTTTGTTTGTTCTTTCTTTCTTTCTTTTTTTTTTGCAACAGAGTCTCAATCTGTTGCCCTGGCTAGAGAGGTATGGCCTCAGCCTAGCTCACCGCAACCTCAAACTCCTGGTTTCAAGCAATCCTCTTGTCTCAGCCTCCCAAGTAGTTGGGACTACAGGCACCCAGGCAAATTTTTCCCCCTATTTTTATTAGAGATGGGGTCTTGCTCAAGCTAGTCTCGAACTCCTGAGTTTAAGCAATCCTCCCGGCTGAGCTTCCCAGAGTGCTAAGATTATAGGTGTGAGCCACTATGCCCAGCCAGTCCTATCTTTCAAATAAAAATATTTTAATACAAACAACTGCTGAAGTGGTGAGCAAGTCATACCAGATGGCACTCAGTCCTGGCACTACCTTAGATTGTGGGGGTAAAAGATCTAGTCAGCAGAATTTACTGACATAAATTTTAAAAACTGTGGTACATGTTGTTATTGCTTTAGAAGAAGTCAATGGGCTTGGCCCCTGTGGCTCAATGGGCTAAGGCACCAGATGTGTACACCTGAGCTGGCGGGTTTGAATCCAGCCTGGGCCCGCCAAACAATAATGACGGCTGCAACCAAAAGATGGCCGGGCGTTGTGGCGGGCGCCTGTAGTCCCAGCTACTTGGGAGGCAGGGGCAGGAGACTTGCTTGAGCCCAGGAATTGGAGGTTACTGTGAGCTGTGATGCCACAACACTCTATCCAGGGTGACAGCTTGAGGCTCTGGCTCAAAAAAAAGAAGTCAATGTACTTGTGTTTCAAGTGAATCATTGCCAACATTTTCTTTTCCTTTTTTTTTTTTTGTAGAGACAGAGTATCATTTTGTCGCCCTCAGTAGAGTGCCTTGGTGTCACACAGCTCACAGCAACCTCCAACTCTCTTAGGTAAGAGAATCACCTAAGCCTCCCAAGTAGCTGGGACTACAGGCACCCGCCACAATGCCCAGCTATTTTTTGTTGCAGTTGGCTGGGGCTGGGTTTGAACCCGCCACCCTCAGTATATGGGGCCAGCACCCTACCCAGTGAGCCACAGGTGCTGCCCCAAATTGTCAACATTTTCAATAACTCTAAACACTGCTCTAGAAAATACGGACTAAAATCTCAAACTCACCCGAATTATAAACTTACCATTAACCCAAGACCTAAAAAACACTGAAAGCTAACACATTAACACATTAAGTCAGCAGTTTTATTCTATTTTACCTATCTTTAGTTGTGGCTGATTTCACTATACGTATTCTAGCACTAATACAGTTTTGTTATGTAGTGCACAGGCACAAGATCTAGTACTATATGCTTCAATAAGAACTTTTTTTGGAAAATATATTTACTAATTATTGACATCAAGATATAGGTACTACTTAGATCCTTATTCCTAGTCTGGTTTGTTTTTTGTATTCTAAGTATTAGGGAACACAAACCAAACTCTTGGAATATTAGGCCTTACATGCCAAAGAGAATCTAGACCTTTGAAATCCAAGCCTCATGAAAAGGTCTGAACTGTTCTGAAAGGAGGAAGACACAGAGAAGGCATCCAACAGAAAAGAAAGTTATTTTTACGGAGGCTATGATTAGTCCTTGGTTAGTTAATGCTGTCCAACTTTGTTTTTTTTTTAAATTTTGAGACAGAGCCTCAAGCTGTCACTCTGGATAGAGTGCTGTGCCATCACAGCTCACAGCAACCTCCAATTCCTGGGCTCAAGCGAGTCTCCTGTCTCCGCCTCCCAAGTTGCTAGGACTATAGGCGCCTGCCACAACGCCGGGCCATTTTTTGGTTGCAGCTGCCATTGTTGTTTGGCAGGCCTGGGCTGGATTCGAACCTGCCAGCTCAGGTGTACATGGCTGGTGCCTTAGCCCGTTGAGCCACAGGCACCGAGCCAATGCTGTCAAAGCTTGATCACCTTCAAAAGAAGATAGCAGTTCCTCCACAGTTTCATGAAGGGGTTCTTTAATTTTGACAAATTAAATTGCATGAGCTGGAAGTTAACATCTATGAGGTCTGACAATTAACCATGCACTTACGTTGGCAACACTTTACAAACAGCTCGGTAAGGTTTCATAACTTTGGTGCATCAGTGTCTTACAGCTGTGTTTGTGTCTATTTGTGGCACTGTCTTGCTGAGTATCATTCATTATTATTGTTGTAGGTTTTTGTGTGTAATTGTGAGAATGTCAGAGCTTGAATTAGAGCAATGAACAAACATTAAATTTCTTATTAAACTCGACAAGAGTGGAAGTGAAACCAAAGACGTGTTAGTCTAAGTTTATAAGGATAATGCCATGAAGAAAATGGCAGTGTATAAAAGGATTGAATGTTCTTCTGAGGGGACAGAAAGCATCACTGATGAAGAGAGGTCAGGATGGCCAGTTAATGAGCAAAATGGATAAAAAAAAAATGGCAAAAACTGTGTGTCAAAATTGTCAGGTGACTGTGTGAAGCATAGCAGACCAAGTAAACACTGATAGAGAAACAAGAAAAGCTTAACTGAAGAAGTCTCAGTATTAGAAAGGTGTGCACAAAAATGGTCCTGAAGGAGCTCACTAATGATCAAAAGCAAAAGTGAGTTGAAGTTTGCCAAATCCTTCTAGAGAGGCAAGTTGATGTTTGGGGCCATGTTATCACTGGCAATGAAAAATGGGTGTACCAGAATGACCCCAAAACAAAGCATTAAAGTGCACAGTGGAAGTCAGCTAATTCTCCACAACCAAAAATGTTCTGTCAGTCCACATCAACAGTCAAAATGATGCTGCTAACCTTATTTGATATCAAAGGGATTGTTCATTATGAATTTGTACCAACTGGACAGTTAACCAAGGTTACTACTTGGAAGTGCTGAAAAGGCTGTGTGAAAAAGTTAGATATGAAAATAGGGCTGGGCTTGGTGGTTAAAGCCTATAATCCTAGCACTCTAAGGAGGCTGAAGCAGGTGGACTGCTTGAGCTCAGGAGTTGGAGACCTTGCTTAGGCTGGTCTCTAAAAAAATAGCCAGGCATTGTAGCAGGCTCTCATAGTCCCAGCTACTTGGGAGCCTGAGGCAAGAAGATCACGTGAGCCCAAGAGTTTGAGGTTGCTACACACAGCACTCTACCAAAGGTGACAAAGTGAGACTCTGTCTCAATAAAAACAAAACAAAACAAAAAAAAAACGACCTGAAGTTTTCACCAACTCAGTTCTTGCGTCACTGTCTGTGAGGGAGTATTTAGCCAGTAAACAAATAACTATATTGGAAAACCTCCCTACTCAGGTGATCTGGTCCCTAATGACATTTTTCTTTTTTACCTGAAGATAAAGGGAGACTTTTTTTTTTTTTTTTGAGACAGAGCCTCAAGCTGTCACCCTGGATAGAGTGCCGTGGCATCACAGCTCACAGCAACCTCCAATTCCTGGGCTCAAGTGAGTCTCCTGCCTCTGCCTCCCAAGTAGCTGGGATTATAGGCGCCCGCCACAACGTCCGGCCATTTTTTGGTTGTAGCCGTCATTGTTGTTTGGTGGGCCCGGGCTGGATTCAAACCTGCCAGCTCAGGTGTACGTGGCTGGCACCTTAGCCCGTTGAGCCACAGGTGCCGAGCCTTTTTTTTTCTGAGACAGAGTCTCACTATGTCACCCTGGGTAGAGTGCTGTGGTATCATAACTCACAGCAACCTCAAACTCCTGGGATTAACCAATTCTCCTGTATCAGCCTTCTAAGCAGCTGGGACCACAGGCGCCCACCAGCTATTTTTTGGTTGTAGTTGTCATTGTTGTTTGGCAGGCCTGGGCTGGATTCAAACCTGCCAGCTCCAGAGTATGTGGCTGGTGCCCTAGCCATGTAAGCTACAGGTGCCAAGCCAAGGAAGACATTTTTATCACATTAAGGACATCAAGGGTAATATAACAACAGCACTGATGTCCATTCCAGAAAAAGAGTATCCCTAAAATTGCTTTGAAGGGTGGACTAGGCACTGGCATCAGTGTGTAGCTTCCTAGAAGGGAGTACTTCAAAGGTGGCCATAGTAATACTGAGGCTATAGCACTTTTTCTAGGACGAGTTTTAAATGTCATGACAAGTGGTGCTAATAGCAACATCCTTTTCATTTTTTTGCTAAGTTATTGTTGTTCACCTATAAAGTATCAGGTACTTAGCAGAGGGACTCCAATGTATAAATCAAAATTTAGAGGGATTATTAGTACAGGCTATAATTAACCTCCACATCTATTCTAGAATATACTGTTTGTTTAATTTTGAAAGGAAAATCACTGCTGTACATTCAAGCAACCACAAACAGAACTTGCTGTTTTTGCAAGGATTTATTTTCTATCTGGTTTTATTAACTACACTCTTTTTTACTTCTGCATTGTATCAATACAAATGAGAGGACTGAATATAGAAATGAGAGGGTGAATCTAGGTTAACAAGTATACCTGTGTATGGCTGTTCTATTCTTTTATTTGTAGATTGGAAAATTTTCAAAATATACATGAAAGCATAAATGAAGGGATTGGTCTTCCTTCTTCCTCTACCCCCCAAAGACTTTATCATTACTTCCTCTATGTCTTGGTATATGCTACTGCCCGATTTAGAAGAAATAATTTTCTCCTCTTAGCATTTCCTCCTAGCTCACCCTGATCACTACTTAACATTTATTCTTTTCTGAAGTTATGTATTTAACATATGCCATATCTAACTTCCCATTTGTCCTTGCTTGCATAAACGTTTAAAGACTTACCTCTGACTGCCAAACCCCCAGAAGTTTTGGCATGTATAGAAGGGTCTCCATCACAAGCCAGCCCCTTCCTGCCTTTGGTCTTATCTCCTTCTCCACTGACTCATGGTATCCACAGTCCAGCCATACTAGCCTACTTGCTATTCCCATGGCATGTGTTTACTTTTTGACTCCAGTTTTTTGTACATACTGTTCTCTACATCTGTGATGCTTTCCCCCCCTCTGCTCTATTGCTAAAATCTTATTCATCTGTCAAAGTGCTATTCAAATGCTACCTCCTTGAGAAGCACTTTCTGGTTCCTCTAGTCAGAATTATTCTGTCCTCTGATATTTTCATAGCTCTTTTAATGTAAAACAGAAAACCTAGAGGATCTTTGGTTTTTATTTATTTATTTATTTGAGACAGAGTCTCACTATGTCACCCTTCATAGAGTCCTATGGCATCATAGTTCACAGCAACCTCAAACTCCTGGGCTTAAGCGATTCTCTTGCCTTAGCCTCCCAAGTAGCTGGGATTATAGATGCCCACCACAATGCCCAGCTATTTTTTTTTTTTTTGTAGTTGTCATTGTTGTTTGGCATACTTGGTCCGGGTCAGCCCGGGTGTATGTGGGCAGTACCCTAACCACTGAGCTACAGGCACTGAGTTGGATCTTTTTTTTTTTTTTTTTAATTTTTTTTAAGGATCTTTGTTTTTTTTTAACATTAAACATTTACATTAAATAAAATACAAGGCTAAAGGTGGCTAACTCAGTTAAACATATCAGGTGGGCCACCAGAGGAGAGATATATAACACTGTTCCGAGGATACCCCAGGGCCTCTCACCAACCACCATTCCAAAGTAGCACAGAATTCAGATTACCAGGGAAGGGAATACTATTGTCAGTACTTTATAAATGTTTCCTGTAATTTCTGTAACACAGAATGTTACTTGAACAGAAAGTTTCCATGGTTCAAGAGAGAAAACTCCTATGTTAACAGAAAACAATGAATTCTTCACACTACTGTGTAAATACCTTCAGATCAAACTGTACTTTGTTTCATATTTTTCTTTTTTTTAGACAGTTTTATTATGTCACCCTCAGTAGAGTGCTGAGGTGTGACACAGCTCACAGCAACCTCAAAGTCTTGGGCTTAAGCTAGTCTCTTGCCTCAGCCTCACAAGTAGCTGGGACTACAGGCGCCTGCTACAACGCCTGGCTATTTTTTTGTTGTAAGTTGTTATTGTTGTTTGACGGGCCTGTGCCAGTTCAAACCTGCCAGACCTGGTGTATATGGCTGGCGCCTAGGTGCTGCCACTTAGCCAGGGTAAGGGGATTTTTTTTTTTTTTTTGAGACTGAGCCTCAAGCTGTCACACTGGGTAGAGTGCCATGGCATCACAGCTCACAGCAACCTCCAATTCCTGGGCTCAAGTGAGTCTCCTGCCTCCGCCTCCCAAGTAGCTGGGACTACAGGCACCCACCACAAGGCCTGGCCATTTTTTGGTTGCAGCCGTCATTGTTGTTTGGCGGGCCGGCGCTGGATTCAAACCCGCCAGCTCAGGTGTACATGGCTGGTGCCTTAGCCTGTTGAGCCACAGGCGCCGAGCCAGGGTAAGGGGATTTTTAAAGTCAATTTTATTTATTTATTTATTTATTTTGAGACAGAGCCTCAAGCTGTCACCCTGGATAGAGTCCTGTGGCATTATAGCTCACAGCAACCTCCAATTCCTGGGCTCAAGTGAGTCTCTTGCCTCTGCCTCCCAAGTAGCTGGGACTACAGGCGCCTGCCACAACCCCTGGCCATGTTTTGGTTGCAGCCGTCATTGTTGTTTGGCGGGCCCAGGCTGGATTCGATCCTGCCAGCTCAGGTGTACGTGGCTGGCGCCTTAGCCTGTTGAGCCACAGACGCCAAGCCTTAAAGTCAGTTTTAAATGCCTAATTTCCAAATTGTCCTGGGTGCTGATTAGGTTAAAATTAAGTAGGCTACTCTAGCTATCTGATTACCATACGAATTTTTATTTTGCTTTGGTTTTATACAGTTTTGGTTATTATTATGGCACTGAATGGCAGTACAGAAGACTAAAGGAATGGACAGAATGGAATTTTTCAGCTAGAAAATTTAGGTTCAATTCTTGGCTCCATCACATACTACCTATTTGACTTTAGGTATATTACAAAGCCTCTTTGTGCCTTACTTTTATATTCTGAAGATCAGAGATCATAATAACATACCTTCCTTGTAGGATTAGGGTCAGGGTTATTTCCATTACACATGTAAAGCACCTAGGAGAGTGCTAGTATGTTGTAACTTCTAGTAAATGTTAACTATCTTTAGTATTTTTATAAATAATTCACTCTTCACTCACAAAATATTGAGTATGTATCAACCCGAAGTCCACACGTGTGAATGTCAAGTGAACTATAATAATTTTCTCTACATATAAAGATAGAATGAAGAGTTGGTGTTAGCAGGTGAGAGGCATCCACACTCAGGTTTCAGAAGATCCCAAAGTTGTTGTTTTAAAAAAAATGAATTGTATTAAGTGTGCGTATGTATTTTTCTTGGGAGGGATCAACAGCCTTCAGCAGGCTTAAAAGGATCTGTGATCCTCAAGGATCAAGAACCACTACTCAATAGTTCCTTTTTAAAAGCTATACGCATATTATATGAGTGTGTAGAGAACAAGCTTGAATAGTTTTCCTAACTGAATGTCATTTCCAAATATGCCCTTTCTGTGTATCTTGCTTGCCTCACTATCCTTACATTTCATGTTTGTTTAAATGCCCCTTGCAGTAAAAACATTCAGACAGCTACACTTAAGTTAGAATCCTATTAAGCTCCTACTTCTTAGTCCTAGTTTTGACCTATAACTTCCATTTCAGATTCCCATCAGTGTATTAGAACAGATTCAACTTCTCATGGATATGGACTTAAAAAATGAGTATTTTGTTCCTATGAATCATGGAAACATAGCATTCTTCTGAATGCTTCTTTCTACTTGGTCCCAAGTGTGCTAATCCTGGAATAGTTCAATGTCTAATTGATTAGAATCCTGGAAAAACAATTCCAGAAGAGGTCAAGTCACAGATCGTTAGAAGAAGAATAAATAAAAATCTCCACAAATTCAAAAAAGGTTTTAATTCTATTGTAACGCAGAGAAGTGCATTTTTTTTCTCTGTCATACCTTTTGCCCCTTCATTGGACAGGTAGGAAATCACTTAACTTTTGCTCCTTAGTAATGTTATTCCCTTCTGCTAACGATTTCAAGTGATACTTAACCCCAGTTATAGCACAAAAAAGTAACCAAAATAACTTTTGTTTAGTTCTAGTTGAGCTTAGTATAATCTGAAACAGGATCCAGTTCTACATGGCCAAAATCAACAAGTAACCTACAACAAGCAGCCTACAACACTGCTGCGTCTGCCTGCACTTTTACCTGTGAAGCGGTCAGGTTGGGAGAGGGTACAGCCGACTGCTGGGGGTGGTGGTGGTGGTACTGCTGCTGCTGTTGTAGCTGCTGTAGTGGTTGCTGCTGTGCTGTTTGTAGTTTGTTTTCAGACTGTGGCAATGGCTGTATTTGGAACTTGTCTGGTTGTTCTTGCTTTACTATCAGGTTCTTCCGTAGCTGTTCAACTACCCTTTTCTGTCAAATGAAGATAAAAAGAAGCAAAATCTATTAGAATACTGTCTTATCAGCTGTATAGAAATATGCAGCCATTATATGTATCAGACATCTTTCTTATAAACTAGCTTCATCTAAAAGTTGTTACATTTAAAATTTATTCAGATTCTACATATGAGGAGTTCAAAGCACTTAGTAGACATTTCTGTTAATATGAAACTGATGGTAAGAGCAACTGAGGCACACGGATGGAAAAGACATAAAGGAGGTCCCAGAGCAGAGTTCAGATTTCTTGACTATTACTAGCTTAGTGTGCCAGGCTGGAAGGGCAGTACAGTGCAGCAATGGAGAGCAGGCCTCTGGAGCCCTACTGCTTCAACCCACACTGCAAATGCACATCATACTGCAACTCACATTGCATATTCAGTTCATAGCTATATGACCTCAGGCCATTTTCTTAACATACCTGTACTGTGCCTTTTTGTCCCACTCGCTAAAATTAGAGGGTGATTAACAACACCGTTAGGGTTCTCATGAGCACCAAAAGAACTAATATGCATAAGTAAAGAACACAGAACTGTGATTGGCACACAATGCTGGTCACCATCGTTATCATCTTTATTTTTTTTACAGACAGGGTCTCACTATGTTGCCCAGGCTTGAATGCAGTGGTTTCTCACAAATACAATCACAGCGCATTGAACTCTTGGCTCAAATGATCTCCCCACCTCAGGCTTCTCAGTAGCTGGGATCACAAGAGTACATCACTGCACCCAGTTTATTATTTTTTTGCATTTCATAACACAGACACCAACCATACTAACTTTCAAACAAACGTCGAATGTCTATCCCAGTTTAAAACATGAAACAGGATTTTTAAACAAAGAAAACTGATCCTAGCAATATGCAACATAAACATTATCACTGAAATACAACTTACAAGTAGAACTTCTTTGCTAGAATAAGATCTGTGGAAATGCACACTTTTATGCAGGAAGAGTAGAATCTTAGTTAATAGGGATTAAAAACTAAAGTCAAGGTTTCTTGAACTTTCTAAACCTTGTTCAAATCCAAGAGAAGTATGTTTTTGGATACCTTCATTACTATAATACATTTCAACAGAATGTAAGCCCCATGAAGGCAAGGACTTATTTTGTTCATATCTATACTATGTACTTAGAATTATACTGCTGAGTAAAGGCCTTTGTTTTCTTTATATGATACAAAGTGACAAAACCAAAGACCAGCAAAATGGCTTGGAGAATATATATAGAAAATATTTGGGATCAGACTTGGGCTTTTTTTTTTTTTTTGAGACAGAGTCTCAAGCTGTCACCCTGGGTAGAGCGCCGTGGCATCACAGCTCACAGCAACCTCCAACTCTAGGGCTCAAACAATCCACTTGTCTCAGTTTTTTCTATTTTTTTTTAGTACAGACAAGGTCTCATTTTTTGCTCAGGCTAGTCTGGAACTTGTGAGTGCAAGCAATCCACCCGCCTCGGTCTCCCAGAATGCTAGGATTATAGGCATGAGCCACTGCACCTGGCCTTGAGACAAGGTCTTGCTCTGTCACCCAGACTGAAGTGCCATGGCCTCAGCCCCTGGGTTCAAATAATCCTCCTGCCTCAGCCTCCTGAACAGCTGGGACTGTCCCACCATAGCACCTACCTAATTTTTTTTTTTTCTGTTTTTAGTAGAGATGGGAGTCTCACTCTTTTTTTTTTTTTTTTTTTTTTTTTGCAGTTTTTGGCCGGGGCTGGGTTTGAACCCTCCACCTCTGGCAGATGGGGCCGGCGCCCTACTCCATTTAGCCACAGGTGCTGCCGGGAGTCTCAATCTTGTTCAGGCTATTCTCAAACTCCTGAGTTTAAGGGATCCCAAGTGCTAGGATCAAAGGCGTGAGCCACCCACACCTGGCCACATGAAGAGATTTAAATAGAGGGTTAAAAAAAACCAGGCCCAGCAAGGACTACTTGAGCTCAGGAGTTCAAGACCAGCCTGAGCAAGAGTGAGACCCCGTCTCTATCAAAAGCGAAAAACTGAGGCAAGAGGATCTCTTGAGCCCAAGAGTTTGAGGTTGCTATGACCTATGATGAAGCCATGGCACTCTACTTAGGGCGACAGAGTAAGAAGGAAGGAAGGAAGGAGGGAGGGAGAAAGGCAGGCAGGAAGGAGGAAACCATAAGGTCAGGTTAATTTTCAAATTTCTACTTATGGCTCTAATCAACTTCATTCCCATATTCTCTAAATAATGTAAACCTGGGCTGGGCCTGGTTGCTTACGTCTGTAATCCTAGCACTCTGGGAGGCTGAGGCAGGTGGATTGCTTGAGCAAAAGCGAGACCCCATCTCTACTAAAAATAGAAAAACTGAGGCAAGAGGATCACTTACGCCTGAGCTGGAGGATGTTGTAAGCTATGATGCCACGGCACTCTACCCAGGGTGACAACTTGAGACTCTGTCTCAAAAAAAAAAAAAAGAAAGAAAAAAAAAGGCAGCACCTGTAGCTCAGCGGGTAGGGCGTGGGCCACATACACCTGGAAGGTTTGAACCCAGCCCAGGCCTGCTAAAACAAGAATGACAACTGCAACAACAACAAAGGGTGATGGCTTGAGACTCTGTCTCAAAAATAAAAAAAAAGAAGAAAGAAAGAATCTAAATCTGAAGGCTGCTGATTTAACATAGTTGAACATTAAAATATTTACAAAATGGGCTCAGCGCCTGTAGCTTAAGTGGCTAAGGCGCCAGCCATATACACAAGAGCTGGTGAGTTCGAATCCAGCCCAGGCCTGCCAAAACAACAATGCCAACTACAACCAAAAAATAGCCGGGCATTGTGGTGGGTGCCTATAGTCCCAATTACTCAGGAGGCTGAGGCAAAAGAATCACTTAAGCACAGGAATTGGAGGTTGCTGTGAGCAGTGATGCCATAGCACTCTACCTAGGGCGACAGCTTGAGGCTCTGTCTCAAAAAAATAAAAAATAAAAATAAAAAAATTTACAAAATGAATTTTAAAAACTTTGTCAATATAAAATACATTATTGAAATTTTTTTTGTATCTTTATTACTGAATCTTTTTTAGATAACCAAAATATCACAGAAAGGACAATTTGTGTGTGTGGGAGAGATTCTGCTATATGATATACTCTGCTCACACTGCCCAAGTAAATGTTTTTTAAAAGAATGCAAAGTCGGCTCAGCGCCTGTGGCTCAAGTGGCTAAGGTGCCAGCCACGTACACCTGAGCTGGCGGGTTTGAATCCAGCCTGGGCCCACCAAACAACAATGATGGCTGCAAACAAAAAATGGCCAGGCATTTTGGCGGGTGCCTGTAGTCCCAGCTACTTGGGAGGCAGGGGCAGGAGACTCGCTTGAGCCCAGGAATCGGAGGTTGCTGTGAGCTGCGATGCCGTGGCACTCTATCCAGGGTGACAGCTTGAGGCTCTGTCTCAAAAAAAAAAAAAAAAGAATGCAAAGTCTCAAGTATTTGCAGAAACCATTTGCAGAATAACAAAAATGCAATTAGTAACATATCAAATGTATATAACATTAACTTTGAAGCCTTCAAAATTCTATTTCTCAGGCTCGGCACCTATGGCTCCACAGGATAAGGTGCCAGCCACGTACACCTGAACTGGCGGGTTCGAATCCAGCCTGGGCCCGCCGAACAACAATGAAGGCTGCAACCAAAAAAAAAAAAAAAAAAATTGGCCGGGCGGTGTGGCGGGTGCCTGTGGTCCCAGCTACTTGGGAGGCGGAGGCAGGAGACTCGCTTGAGCCCAGGAATTGGAGGTTGCTGTGAGCTGTGATGCTACAGCACTCTATCCAAGGTGACAGCTTGAGGCTCTGTCTCAAAAAAAAAAAAAAAATTCTTTTTCTCAAATATAAAAGGCAGAATAATTGAACCACTGTAGTTTAAGAGAAGGGAGAGTAATAGCAGGGGTATTGCAGGTAATTTTGAGTATCTCCTGTAGATTTTATTGCTTGGTGACTGCCAGAACAGTTTAAACATTTAAAAATTAAATAATTATTTAGAGGCTGGACGCAGTAGTTTACACTTATAAGCCTAGCATTCTGGGAGGCCAAGGCAGGAGGACTGGTTGAGCTTGAGAGTTCAAGACCAGCCCCAACAATAGTGAGACGCTGTCCCTACTAAAAATAGAAAAAAAACAGTCAGTGTGATGGAGGGTGCCTGTAGTCCCAACTACTAAGGAGGCTAATGCAGGAGGACTGCTTGAACCCAGGAGTTTGAGGTTACTGTGAACTACTGTACTCTAGCCTGGGCAACAGAGTGAGATTCTATCTCAAAAAAAAAAAAAAAAAAAAAAATTAGGCTCGGCGCCTGGGGCTCAACAAGCTAAGGCGCCAGCCACGTACACCTGAGTTGGCGGGTTCAAATCCAGCCCGGGCTCGCCAAACAACAATGACGGCTGCAACCAAAAAATGGCCAGGCGTTGTGGCGGGCGCCT
>CAUYON010075849.1:0-27919 GCA_963573935.1 Arctocebus calabarensis
AGCTGAGACACAGGGAGGAGGGGAGTCGGAGAGTGCGGGGCACATCCCACACATGCGCACTGCTGCCTGGGACAAGTCAGCGGCTAAGCAGGACAGGCACCAGTGGCAAAAACACCCAGCGGGCTGGATAAATGTCCTCAGCGGGCCGTAGTTTGAGGACCCCTGTTTAAGAGTGTCATACATTGTAATTCTTAGACCAAAGCAGAAAGACTATCTAAAGGGGACTTGTAGGGCGGCACCTGTGGCTCAGTGAGTAGGGCACTGGCCCTATATACCAAGGGTGGGAGGTTCAAACCCAGTCCCAGTCAAACTGCAACAAAAAATAGCCGGGCATTGTGGCAGGCGCCTGTGGTTCCATCTACTCGGGAGACTGAGGCAAGGGAGTCGCCTAAGCCCAGGAGTTAGAGATTGCTGTGAGCTGTGACGCCACAGCACTCTACAGAGGGTGACAAAGTAAGACTCTGTCTCTAAAAAAAAAGGAGACTTGTAGGTGAGGTTTCTATCTAATGCAGTGGATTATAATTAGATACACAGGAAGCCCACATAGTTTTTTTAAAGACTTAATAAGACTGAACTAAAAACGAGAGAGTTCAAAATGAAAAAAGATCTTTAGGTCCCCAATTTCTTACCATGGGTAGCAGGTTAGGAAAGCTATTCAACTACAAAAACTGGCCATTTCTTATGAGAAAGGAAGGCTAGCTCGGGGTGTGGAATACAGAGCCCAGAACAAGCCACACAGTGGCCACTGGAAGGACCAGGTCTGGGCCTTAATCAACAAACTGGTAACATGTGTCTGTCAAGATTTCACAACTGCCATGGACCTTACTTACCAAGGCTGGGGTCTCCTGCCATCATCCTACCCCTGTTCACCGTTGTATACTATGTTTCTGAGGGGCAAAACGCTCGCCTCTTAGTTCACGTGTCCTTAGATGGAGAGGAAGTGTACTTGAGGAGCCACCTAAAGATGTCTCAGCCATAGTAGACCCGATTTAGGTCTTGAGAGAGAGGGGCTAAGCCAGACGCCTTAACAGGATGACACTCTGGGGATCTTGAAGGGAAATGAGTTTTTTTTTTTTTTTTGTATGTAAGACGTATGTAAATAGTGGGGCTAACGGGACTGCTGCCATCCATAACAGGAAAAGGATGCGTCTTCAACATTAAAAAACTCTTCCAAAATATTCAGTATTGTGTTAGCTCTGAACACCTGCAGTTCATGGGGGAGAAAGCACATTAAAGTTCTGACGTGGCTTGTAAAGGTAAATGCATCAGCATGCACTAACTTACCTTCAGATTTACTTTGAAAATCCAAGTAACATTAAAGTCCTCTCTCCTTAATCTCTAAATTTAGCATTATAATCCCAATCAAAATCCTAACAATACTTCTGGTAAAACCTAAGTAGCTGATTTTCAGTCTTCTGGAAAATTAAATAAACATATGTTAAAGAGGACTTGCTTTATCTTAATAGATCAGAGAATACACCATGGCGATTTACAATGTTGTCAGAAACGGACCAAAAGAATAATCAAGCAGAAGTTTTTAAAAATCTCATTATTCAAATGAAAGTTTTATTTCTTATAAAGCCAGCATATGACAGTAGTGGGGAAATGAATGAAGTAATAAGTGAGGTTAGAAAAATTAGCTCCTATACCAGTTCACATGACAAGACACACAATTACAGAAATCCAGTCAGATTATTAAAAGATCTGAATGTAAAAAATACCATGAAAAGTAATAGAGTAATACATAAGAGAATATTCTCACTGTCCTGGAGAGGGGAAAGGTTAAGCATGACACGTGCGATGAAGACACTAAGTGCATGAAGACAAAGTCCGACAAATATTTACCCCATAAACATTAAAATTCATCATGGATGACAGAAAATTCAGTATGTAAAAGAATTTTTTACTATATAAAGTAGGTTAATACATGTATTCCTTATTAATAAATTACACAAATTAGTAAGAAACTGATTAAGAATTCGAGTGGAAAATAGATGAGAATGAAATTATAAAAGAAAAAAAATTACAACAGCCAGTTCATTTAAAAAAATAAATCAGGCTATAGATAAAGATAATCAAGAAAATAACAACCTGGAAATGCATGTCAGAATAATAACATCTGTCTAACGTACGAATGGCAAAAGTTTAAAAGTATGCAACATCCTTGTTGGCTAGGGAAAACAGGCACTCTTAAATACACTAGATAGCAATAAAACTGTACACAATTTACGATATACACAGAAATGTATTACTCTTTGAACTGCCAGTTTCACCTTATTTCACTCATTACATTTTTGAAACATAAAGGCTTGTGATGTAATAGTGCAATTATTATTCTAATGATGGGCTAATGAGCATTATTTTGCCCCAACTCCACATTCAAGGACTGTAAATTAGTAGCTTTAAATCTACTTAGGTGGAAGTGTTCAGACTGTGGAAAGTGGCAAACACCATAAATCTCATCCATTGCCTATTTTTACTAATTGTTATCTGAATACACTCATGTCCATTTATTTATATACTGTCTATGGTTGCTTTTGCCTGGTAGTTTTGAATTAAAGTGACATAGAAAATGATAATAATATGCATTAAATTTTAAAAAGTGTCACAACTATAGCCATTACATTGCAAATCGCATCTCCCCCCAATACCTCAGTAGCATAACAAAATATCAACCAACATTCAAGTTTGAACAATATTCCTTTGCCAATGAGGAAGCAACTAGTTTATTGAACTGGATGGTAACTAAGTATTTTCCTATAGCTGACGTGTCAAATCAGGATTGAACGGCAACCACAAGTTAGCCACGGAGTTCAGTTAAAAAAAAAAAAAAAATCAATAAAGGCATTCTGTGTGAACCAATTGGCTATATGGAATTCACAATAAAAAGCATTGTATATTTCATTATTATTCATTATTTACCGATTATATACTGAAAGTCTGTTAAATCTATAAATCTTGTAATAAACTCATGTATGTGTATTTATGGATATGAGGTCCACGAGCTATAAAACTTATTGGAGAAAATATGTATAATTTTAAGGTAGGCAAAGATTTCTTAGAAAAGATATAAAAAGCTTTCATCTAAAAAAAAACTGCTAAATTGATTTCATCAAAATAGAAAAATTTCTTCAAAAGTCACCACTAAGACAACGAAATCACAGAAAATACTCACAACTTACCTACCTGACAAATTACTTACATCCAAAATATAGAAAGAATGAATTATAACACAAAAATAACCCAATAGTCAGAAGACTTGAACAAAATGACCCCCCAAAATGATCCACAGTTAGTCAAACAGTGTAGGAAATGCTTGACATTAATCATCAAATAAACCTAAATGAAAATCACAGCAAAACATTATTATACAAGATTAGAACGACTACCATGGAAAAGACTGAGAGAACCAAGTGCTGGGCACCTGGAAGTCTAAGATGTCACAGCCCTGCCATCCCCAACTCCTGCGCTGCAGACTGACCCTGGCACAGCTCCATGGCCTGCTGGGAACTGGGCCTGGGCTCCGCCTCTACACCTACATCTCAAGCTCACTTGTCTCATAAATTGATTCCAAAATTTCTGTGCACAATTACACATTTCCATTTCTAGAATACACCTTTTCAAATTAAATAAGCAAAACTGTATTCACCCTTTGTGGCTAGCCCCTCTATTTGTTATCTATTTAAACAGCAACAAAAGGGAAAAACTACAATTAATAAAATGATAAATGTTGACAGTGGTGGTGGGTGGGTGGAACATTAGATTTAACTCCAAAGACCACTCTAATGAAAAGTGTAATTTGAAAAGTACTAAAAAAATAATTTTAAAGACCTTAAAAATAAGACTTTGGTAACAAGTAACCCAAATAACTTCATAAAGCACACAACACAATAGAACAGTGGTTCTCAACCTTCCCAAGGCTGCGAGCCTTTAATACAGTTCCTGTGGGCCACGACCCATAGGTTGAGAACCGCTGCAAAAGAACTTCTGTAAGCTGACCAAAGGACTGCTAACAAACTGGGTCAACACAAGGAACTAGGCCTACTGTGCTGATACGTACAAGTACTTTTTTTTTCTTTTGAGACAGAATCTCACTCAGTTGCCCTGGGTTGAGTGCTATGATGTTATAGCTCACAGCAACCTCAAATTCTTGGGCTCAAGCAATTCTCTTGCCTCAGCCTCCTGAGTGGCTAGGACTGCCAGCGTCTGCCACAACCTGGCTATTTTATAGAGACGAGTCTCGCTCTTGCTCAGGCTGGTCTCCAACTCGTGAGCTCAAGCAATCCACCTGCCTCAGCCTCCCAGAGTGCTACAGGCGTGAGCCACCGTGTGGGAAGCCAGTACTTTACTTTGTTTTACTTTTAGTACAGGATATCATATAAGTCATACATAATCACAACAGTAAAATACATACAGTATCATATAAAATCAATACATTCACTGCATTCTCATGGTTTCATCATTCTGAAGAAAGTCAATCTTGTCTGTTTCTTATTCTTATTACAAACGTATGGAGAAAGCACTCGACACTGGCTATACCACTCAGCATACCTGGGCATTTTTTCACAGCATGACTTCAACTGCATTATCAGATGTCTGACATTCTCTTCTTTTAGAGTCTACAATTTGTGTCACCCTCCCTTGCTTTTTCCACTTCATGAGCTACTTCATGCACTTTTATGCTGGTCAGTACGTCAGTCAACATCACTTGGAAAACTGCTTCTGAGTCAAGTTCCTTACAAATTGCTACCTCATTGACCACTGCAACAAAACCTTCAAAAGCTACTCCTCCGAATTCTGCTATGGAAGATGAACTATCTCCTGGCAACAAAATATCGTGCTCTTGGGTTGTAACAAATTCAACTTTCTTGAAACACTTTTGTACTGATTTTGGCAGAACTTTATTCCAAGTGGCACCGACCCAGAGGACAGCCTCCAGAGTGTCAACTGACGCAGCAGACAAAATCACTCCCATAGGTGGGTCACAGGTTTGTGTTTTAGTATTGATCCACTGCAGGGGCTGGGCTCAGTAGTACATTTTAAATATTTTGTTGATGCTTTGGTCAAGAGGCTGGATTTTTGAGGTTGTGTTTGGAGGCAGATATATCAGTGTCATGTCTATGAGATCATTCACTTGCAGGAGGCCAGGACAATCGTCTACTGTCAGTACAATAGACCCGTTTCTTTTTCATTTCTTGATTGATAACCCCACCCACCTCGCAAATAGGCACCAGTCATCCTTGCACACCTGTTTGATCTTCAAGTGACAGGGAGGTCATTGGGCTAAAGGTTCTTGAAACCATGTGGCTAAGCCGTGTTACTAGTCCCCAAGAAGCTTTAGTTTCTCTCTAGGTGAGTTAGCTCAAAGTAGAATGTGAAATGTTCCTTGGAAAGTTTCCTTGTAACAGTGATCCTTTGAAGCCTCTGGTAGAGTCTGGGAATTTTTTTGTTTGTTTGTTTTTGTAGAGACAGAGTCTCACTATGTCACCTTTGGTAGAGTGCCACGGCCTCACAGCTCACAGCAACCTCCAACTCCTGGGCTTAGGCGATTCTCCTGCCTCAGCCTCCCGAGTAGCTGGGACTACAGACGCCCGCCACGATGCCCAGCTATTGATGCAGTTCGGCCGGGGCCAGGTTTGAACCCGCCACCCTTGGTATATGCGGCCGGCGCCCTACTCGCTGAGCAACAGGCACCGCCCAAGTCTGGGAATTTTTTGACGAACTCTGCCACAACTTCTACTGGAAGTTCATTGGAGTCACCACACGAGAATTTCTGGGAGATCTTATGTCAGTTTAAACTTCTCAAGCCAAACACTTTATGCCTAGAAATCCGGCACCCCGAATTCCTGTGCTTCTTTGTTTGTTTGTTTTAAAGACATAGTCTCATTTTATTGCCCTTGGTAGAGTGTCTTTGGCATCACAGCTCACAGCAACCGCTAACTCCTGGGCTTAGGCGACTCTCTTGTCTCAGCTTCCCGAGTAGCTGGGACAACAGGTGCTAGCCACAATGCCCGGGTATTTTTTTTTTTTTTTTTTGCAGTTTGGCTGGGGCTGGTTTGAACCACCCTCAGTATATGGAGCCGGTGGGCTGCCCTCCTGTGCAAAATTTTTAGCAACTTTTGGATCATTCATTGGTCTAGAGATTCCAGCTCTAACTGCTATTATTCATTTGAGCCAGGTTAAGGTGACTTCATCGAGGAGTTTTCCTACTTTTCCACTATAGGTCACCACTTTCCCTCCCGCCTCTCTCAAAGTACTTGCGTCTACATTTTTGGATGTTCCTGACCATGGTTTTGATAACATTAAAATGTTTCAGAGTCTTTCTGTACCTGCTGCTTCCCAGAGAACGTAGAATATAAACCTTTTATTTCAATGTTAGCTCTTTGAGTTCTCTCCTTTGGGCTACTGCATCTCTGTAAAATTTTTCAGGAATTATAGAAGTACCCACAATTCAGACCAGTCCTTCACTTTGAAAAAATCTTTTGCAACATGCGATATACAATAGGGCATTAGACTAATCCGACATGTGGTAATGGTAAAACATGAAAAAAGAACTTATACTAAAGAAAAACAATACAATTAAAGGGCACAGTCCACACCTTCTACCCCTTGGTGTACAGTAGACCCAACTGGTCAAGTTATAGAGGATAAATTAATATTGTGTCATAGTACAAGTGGTCAAGATGTAACTTTTACAGAGGTGGGCAACATATAGAGGTCAATCTTCCACTTAGTACAAGTGGTGCATGTGAGATCTATGAAAATTAGGTCAACTTAAGGGGTGGTCAATGTTGGGAAGGAGACTTTATATATATCTATCTCCTTAATCTAAATTCCGAGAGTAACCCCTATCTATAGATTCGTGTGTTTCCTTCCAACCTTTACAATTAGAAAAATCACTCCAGCAGTTGTGTGAAAATAGATGGCAATATGACCACGTGTTAGGGTTCCACAGGGTCACTGTGAGATTGGATTAGACAGTGCCTGACCTAGAAGGGCCCGTGTACGCTAGCTCACATCCTTCTTCCTGCCACATATTGTGGAATATTCCTACTAATGCTTTCTTTTTTCTCCTCAAATATTGAAGGGCTCATGTTCACCATAGGAAAAAAAAAATCAGAAAATCCAGGTTATCAAAAAGAAGAAAGTGTCTTAGAACATGTAACATTTTTCAAGTTTCTGTAATAAATATGTATGAATTTGTATTTAAAAAAAAAAACGGGAACACATATAAACTGTCTCTTTAAACACACATTTCCCCTTCTATGTATTACATATTTGTCTACAACATTTTTAATACCTGTAGTCTTCTTCCACCGTGAGACTGTTCCATAGTTTATTTTTTTAATTAAATCATAGCTGTGTACATTAATGCAATCATGGGGTACAGTGTGTTGGTTTCATATACAATCTGAAATATATTCATCAAAATGGTTAACACAGCCTTCATGGCATTTTCTTGGTGTTCCATAGTTTTTTTAACCAATCGCCTACTGTAAAACAATAGGTTTCTTTTTTTCTTTTTCAGAATGTGTGTTGCTTTTTTTTTTTTTTTAATTTTGGGGGAATCACTGAGGGTACATGAACAAAATTTTAAGCTCTTATTACCACCATCTACAACTGACAATTTAATGGCTAAATCTGGGAACAACTATTATAAGACCGACCATTATCCACAAAAACACATCCGAGATTTCATTCTACACCAGCTGCTACTAAAAGCAGGGCTCGGAAAGAAATGTTTGGAAAAGGCTTCGGTATCACCCCTATTGCACCCCAGCCCTGGATAGCGACCTGCCACTGGCTGCTCCTCAGGGGCCACATTTTAATAAAGGGTGTTACGGTCCTGATCTCCCGCCCACCCTCACAAAGAGTACTTGCCATTCTTGTACTCCAGAGAGAAAAGACTTTTAGGTGGAAAGTAGGAAAAGAAAAAACATAATTCAAATAATTCCGGAAAGCTTTCAGAAGCATGAACAACAAGAAAGACTATGTGGGTTACAGTTCTTTATAATTCATATCTGGCTTGTCATACAGGACATCCAAGAAGTGAAAAGAGGAAGAAGATATGTGCTGAGCAAAAGCTGGGCTTTCAGAGAAACTGACGGAGAAACTGACAGGGAGAAACTGGGAGGAGAGGCACCTGCCAGTCTGCCACCCGGTGTAGACAAAAAGGAGATGGTTGGCTTGTGAGCAGTCATTATAATCATCTAAAACTAGATGGTGAAAGTCTAAGGATGCAACATTAAATGAGATCTGGTCCCTGTCCTCTAGAGCTCAGGGTCCAGTATGGGGGGCAAGCATGTACCGGCTAACTCACGCCCAGCACTCACATGGTGCCCCACACACACACCGAATTAGATACACGTGTTAAAACATCTTCACATCTTTGAAATCAGGAGTCCTTTCAAAATTGGTAGCATATAAAACTTATTAGCAGCATACAAAAGTATAGTACATCTTGGCTGGCACCTATGGCTCAAAGGAGTAGGGCACTGGCCCCATATGCCAAAGGTGGCGGGTTCAAACCCAGCCCCAGCCAAAAACTGCCAAAATATATATAAATAGTACATTTTATAATTAATGGCAATCTAATGGGAAGGGAGACAGTTTCACAGTCAATGTTTGCTACATTACTGTGAGGTAGGTGCTATTATTATTCCTAATTTACAAATGAGAAAACTAAGGGTACAGATTCCTTGGACAACATGACAAGGCCACTGGGCAGGTAAGCAAGTGTGAGAAGGCAGCATGGACCCAGAGTCGGGACCTGAGAGGCAGTGCTAACGCCACTGAGAACAGGAATGTGGAACACGGTGAAAAATGAGAATGAAGGCTACGGGTCGGACTCGCCAGAGTTGACTCAGTAAGAAAAGAAGGAAAGGTCAGTAGGGCTCTGAAAGCCCAGCAGGAAACATGTTGGGGGCAGGAAGCTCTCTGCAAATACAAAGCAACTAAGTGCAGAACAGTAGAGTGTGTGTAACTACAAATGGTTCATTATGGCCAGGCCTGTCTTAGCTAAGGCTCGAGTGCTGTAAACCAAGAAGGAAAGGCAGGCAGGGACAGTCACAAAGGGCGCCGCGAAGCTGCCCAGCTACCAGGAGCCAATACAGGGTCTGAAGCAGAAGAGGGCAGGCAGGTATCTTAAAACAGCATCTGGGCAGCAGAGCACAGGACCGTCCAGGCCAGGTGACCAGCCGTAGAGTAATGTGAGAGTCCAGGTAGGAGATGATAAACTGAAGATCAATAGTGCAAGTAGCATTTAGGGAGGGAAATGGTTAACAGCTAAGTCACCACCGTTTACTAAGTGCTTACAAGAAGCCCTGGCCCGTTTTCAACACTTCACGCAAGTCAAATCTTCAAAACAACCCAAGGGAAAACTGAAGCACGGACACTCCTTAGTGACACCTAGAGGCAGAAGCAAGAAGAAGGAAGAATTGAGGATTTATTCCAACTATCTGGGTTGGCTGCTTAGATAATGACGCCACAGAAACAAGTAAGAGCCCAGCGCCTGTGGCTCAAGCAGCTAAGGCACCAGCCACGTACACCTGAGCCGGGGGTTCAAATCCAGCATGGGCCCGCCAAACAACAATGACGGCTGCAACCAAAAAAAAAAATTTAAAAATGGCCGGGCGTTGTGGCGGGCGCCTGTACTCCCAGCTACTTGGGAGGCGGAGGCAAGAGACTCGCTTGAACCCCCGGAATTGGAGGTTGCTGTGAGCTGTGATGCCATAGTACTCTGTCCAGGGTGACAGCTTGAGGCTCTGTCCCCCCCAAAAAAAGTGCAAATAAGCAAGAAGGGGTCTGAGGTCAGAGACAGGCTTGTATTAGATGTACGGAGGTGGGAGGAGGCAGGAGCACTGCCGACCATCAGCTCCTGGTTGCCCCTGCCAGGGGGTGTCTTCCTAACACCTTCCTCCCACCCTGCTAATTCTTAACTATTTACCTTACATCTGTAAGGATTACCTCCCAAGAATTGTCTTTATCTTCATGTTAAAAATTTTAATGATGAATTCACACTGTCTGCTAAGTGTGAAAGGACAGATGTAAAATGAATGATTTAAAGTAGCTAGGATTGAATCTTTGAAAAGGATGAGAAAAGAAACAGAAAAATAGTTTTCAAAAGAACTGTAGCCTCAAGTGAAGTAACAAATCTAGAATCTATAGTAGCTCTCATCATGTCGTGTTCCTCTCAAACACTTGGCTGCCCGAGTACAATAGACGTCTGTGTCCAGAATCTGCCGGGTGCTGCCTGGAATGCCAATGAGGTCAGGGAGCTGGGGGAGCAGTGAGAACACGAAGACGGTGCACAGGGGAAGGCTGGTCAGGGAGACCCTGCCGAGCAGCCCTGGAAAGGTGGACGGACAAGGACGTCGCCTCTGGCACCCTTCCTCAGCCCTCAATTCCCATGTTCTCTGTCACCGACAGCACTGCCAGGCAGACACCCAAACTCAGTGGATCCAGCGGCAAGGAGAGTAAGCGAGCTCGAATACAGATGGGGTGGTCTCGGCCAGGCACGGGACTGACAGACTCCAGAAGCAGAGTGGCGCTAGACCAGGAGGGGGACCGCAAGGGTGAAGGGACACATGGGACGCTGATGAGGAGCTCAGATGACCTGTCAGGCTGGGGAGTCATCACCATCCAGATGACCAGGAAGACCACAGAGCCAGCAAGCCTGAGGCATGAATGAATGAATGCTAGAGCAGTCATTTTCAAATTTTTTCATCTCAAGGTCCTTTATACCTTAAAAATTATTGAGGAAACCAAAGAAACAGAACCCATATAAACAACAGCCATCATTATCACCGTATCAGAAATTAAAACTGAGAATTCTAAAAATACGGATTCATTCCATTATATTCATCTATTACATGCCAGTATAAGTAACTTTTTCCTTTTCTTTTTTATAATTTGGGGTTAATATAAAGTAGCATTTTTATGACAGGGAAATATATTTTCTAAAACAAAAAGCATCAGTGAAAAGAGTGGCACGATCTTACGCACATATTTTAACAAATTTCTTTAGTGCCTGACTTAACAGTAGCCTACGGGATTCTCCACTGTTTCCTCAGCAATACACCACACACCACGTAGACTCTGGAAAGCCCTATGGCAGGGCTCCTCAAACTACAGCCTGCGGGCCACATGTGCTGGTGTCAACTGTATTTGTTCCCGCTTTGTTTTTTACTATAAAATAAGATATGTGCAGTGTGCATAGGAATTTGTTCACAGGTTTTTTTTTTAACTATAGTCCAGCCCTCCAACAGTCTGAGGGACAGTGAATTGGCCCCGTTTAAAAAGTCTGAGGATGCCTGCCCAATGGTATATCCACGAGAGAATGGAAGTGAAAAGGGCAAATAACGTCTACATCTTATTATAAAAATAGTTTTGACTTTACCACCCTACGTTCTAAAAGGATCGAGTGATTCCTGGAGGTCTCTGGACAAGACTTTTAAAAGACTGGTCTAAGGATGGGAGATGCCAGCATTTCGGGGAGACAAAGAACAGAGTAGCCAGATATGCCCAAGACTGACGAGTAGTAAACAGAAAAGTACTAGCGGGAAGGTGGGAGAATTTCCACCTGATAGGTCAACAGACATAAAAATCAGGATATCAAATTCAGTACGTGCCCTTCTGTCGGGTGGGGATGAAAAGGTGCAGTAATTCATTATCCTGTATCAGTCCCCCAAATCCAATCTCACCCTTTATTCCAAAGAGGTGATAATTACTGCTATAGGAAGTGCTATCACTAACTAAGGTATGTACTGGGGGTAAGAAATATGGTTAAGATGCTTGGCACCTGTGGCTCAGTGGGCTAAGGCGCCAGCCACATACACCTGAGCTGGCGGGTTGGAATCCAGCGTGGGCCTGCCAAACAACAATGACGGCTGCAACCAAAAAATAGCCGGGCATTGTGGTGGGCTCCTGCAGTCCCAGCTACTTGGGAGGTGGAGGCAAGAGACTGGCTTGAGCCCAGGAGTTGGAGGTTGCTGTGAGCTGTGATGGCACAGTACTCTAGCCAGGGTGACAGCTTGAGACTCTGTCTCAAAAAAAAAAAACAAACAAACAAAAAAACAAAAAGAAATATGGTTAAGAACCACTGATTTACCTATGGCTCTTCCTTTTTTACAGGAAGCATTAAATGAAGACCAGATAAATTAAGAAACTATACCAAGAATTAGAATTAAGAGCTTTAGCTTCTCAATTCAGTGTTCCAACTAAGATTAATTCACATTATTTGCATATATACCAAATAAAAATGAAGGAAAACAACTCTAAAATAAAATAGATGGGACACGAAAAATTTCCTATGGAGAACTGATAAGGCTGCGAAAGAACCAGGTTCAGCAGCAGGGTGCAGCCGGCTGCGGCTTCTGCACTGAACAGACTCGGTTTCACACTTTGTACCTAACGAGTACTCTGTATGAACTTGGGAAAGGGACTCAAGCTGTGTCTCACTATTCTTGAGTGGAAAGCTGAGGTAACAGTTCTACAGTCCAGGATGGTTCTAAGTGTGGACAGGAATGTGTTTCAGCAGTTAGCATTGTATCTGGCATACAATTAGTGTTTAACGAATGTGTGTAATTAATGGTAATTTGCATATTAACAATAGTTTATTAATAATTAAATCTCTTATCCTTTAAGTTTTCTACCTTATTCATTTCTTAACTTTTGTTATCATTTCTTTTTGTCGGATTTTAATTCTTCCACTATTCATAGGAAATCTGAGTGTTGAACAGACAGCAGAAGACCACATATGAAATAAGGATTTGAAGAAAAAGACTCCATTAGATTCAGGATAATACACTACGTAAATTTTAGACAGTGTGTATTTATCATCTCCATCACTGTCTTCCTGAGGGGCAGAGAGGCCTGCGAATCGCATTTGCTGTTTCCTAATGAAGAGGCCATCCAGCCCAGCCCCCCAGCGAGCGGGCGCTTCCGATGGTTCCCTCTTGGGTGGCACACAGATGCTTCTAGCACGTGTTCAGCACACAGTTACTGAGCACCCGGGGGCCAGGCCCACACCTGCACTGTCTCTGCGCGTCCACTCCGCTGGCACCACTCACGTCGCACACTCACACCCAGGGTCAGGGACAGGAGTCCACGTTCACAAGCACAAGCGTGCAGCCTGGAAAGCAGCGGACAGGCAGCTCTGGTGAATGCTCTACAGGCAGCAGAATGTTACGGCGAGACCGGAAATGAGGAAAACCACCAAGTGTCCAAAGTTGTCATTATCTCCCTAAGAGATCTAGGGTCAACATCAAGCCTGTAGGATACTTTTAGTAGAGGCATAAAATACAGGAGAGCCAAGTCCCCACAGCTGGGCTGCTCCCCTCAATCTCAGGGAAGCACTTGTGATTTCCTGGTGGTGTCTGAGTCTTCCTGATCAATGACACTGAGCCTGTACATCTTTAAAAGTATGTAAGGATGAAAATAAGAATGGATGGGGATATAAGATTTGGGGGGAATAAATGTAAGGTATAAAAGATTTTAAATAACACAAGAAACAGGATCCTTACATGAAATGAAAATACAAATGCAATCAGTTGAAATGAGAGTCAAAAACTGAGAAATAATAGACTGGTTTCTATAAGATCATTTGCAGTTTTAAATAACCAGAAAACACAAAATGACATGTTTCTTTGTATAATACTTTCAATCACTTCTCCTCTATTCCTTCCAATTTACTGGAGGAAAAAACAAATTACTAGGCTAAATATGCCCATAAAGGAAGAATTTAATCATTACAACTCTGTAAACATTTTAGTTTTTTGTGTTTTAAAAACTGCAAAAGTGCTTTAAGCCTGTATTCTAAAAACATTAAAGTTCTAGTGTCCAAGAAACTGGACATAGGGTAAAGTTTGCAGAACACCCTAAGTAACAGCTCTCAATCACTCCAGTGTTCCAGACTAGAAAGGAAATTGTTCCAACAACATAAGGGTTCCAACAAGATTAAAAAATGTTTCTGAGGCCAGGGATGGTGGCACACACCTATGATCCCCACTCTTCAGGAGGCCAAGAAGGAAGACTGCTTGAGGGCAAGAGTTCAAGACTACCCCACGCAACATGATGAGACAAATACGAAAAATTACGCGGGCATGGTAGCAGGAGCCTGTAGTCCTAGCTACTCAGGAGGATGAGGCAACAGGACCCCTTAAGCCCTGGAGTTCCAGCTATGATCCTGTCACTGCACTCCAGCCTGGGCCAGAGCAAGACCTTAACTCAAAAAAAAAAAAAAAAAAGAGAAGAAGAAGAAGAAAGGCAAACAGTGCTTAACCCATCCTGAAACTGTTGTTGTCTTCCTATGGGGAGTCACACTAAGGCACTCTACTCTTGTAAAACCCCAAGGTTAAAATCCCAGACCAGAAAAAACTAGCAATCTCATCTCCTTTATAAATTTAGCAAATTCTCAATTTTCACTATGAGAAATAGATACCAGGCCCACTTGCTATAATATCCTTCCACCAAAATGCCTGGCATTTTTCAGGTTATTAGATGTTTTCTCAATTACCCTTTGTCAGTCTTACTATAACTGCTGTCAAGGATCGTTTAATAAACTAGCAAAAAGCAGAAGGAAGTCACCACTGTTTTCCCTACACAAAGTTAATTTATCTAAAAGAAGGTTACAATTATATTTTCAAATGACATAAAAATACTGTTTTAAAGTTTACATGTATTAGTATTTTGATAAGTATCAACATCAACCAAAACACTTATAAAATATGAATGATTCAAAACAAAGAGACTAAGTCTATAGATTAAAATCAATATTATTCCAATGTTTATTTAAAGGTTAAAATTCTTTTTAAAACCCCCCAGTTCTACATTCTGGTGAAGAAGATTAAGAAAAAAATAGTCACGATGGCATCTGTTATTTTTTCAAAAAATAAACCAAAATTTTTATGCTATCTCCTATGCAAGTAAAGATCTTTTTTGTTTCTCCAACTTAACTAAAAAAATTTTCAAAGAATCTCAGTAAGTAAGCAATCTAACAACCCCCAACAACATGGACAAATTTCACAGACTTCTACAGCCGCCAGTTACTGGGGACCTTGTTCAAGTGTGTTAACCTTCTGGAACTCGGGTTTCCTCATCTGTAAAAGTAGATAGCAACGCTTCTCACAAAGGCATGTTACAGCAGTTCGATGTATTTGTTGAACAAAAAAACACATTCAACAAAGTGACTGGCACATTTTGAATAATTCAAGTCATTCCATCATTCAGATTCCAAGTCCAAGGCCAAAGACTCTTTCTATTAGATCATACTGTTCTTGAAAGACCAGACAGACCCCATTTTGCACTCTTTCCTCCTCCCCTTCTCTTCACTACCTGCCCCTGAGCACACAGGCCTTGCAGACAGGGCTATTAAACAAACATACCCTGTAGAGACAGCGGGATTAGCTCAGAGTTACAGAACCTTGAAAAACCACATTCCTATCTGCATGCAACATCTGGTTCCCCCCAGAACTAACCAACCCCCTAGCCTATAGATCTAACCTTGCAAAGGCTCATTTACTGCTTCGCTTTAAGGATTCTACCACCACTCTCCCCTGCCCCAACTGAAAGAAAGATATAAAAATGTCCTTCTTTGTTATGCGGGCCGAGAGAGTTCTTTGGGTATGAACCCCCTCTTGGTTTCAGCCAGCCAATAAAGGACCCCATACTCCATTTGAACTCAGTGTGCTGGCACTTTCTCTGTAATTCCACTCACTTTGGGTACAACATGCTAACATAGTAAATATAAGACACGGGCATGTCAAGTCCGTAATACTTATAATGCCTCACACTAAAGGTAGAATTCATCAATTTAGCTCACTCTAAATTTCCAAAGGAATTTCCTCACTTCTTAGTTAAAAGTCAAAATACAGCCTAGTCACTTCTGGTTTTTTTCCTTCACAAATCTTTCAACATGGACCAAAGTTTTTATGTAAATGACATACTGTTATGACAAATAACTAAATGATTTTGCTCATCATTCTAATGGACAATCACATGGGCTCTTAATTTTTCTTTCAGTACTTTGGCATGGAAAAGGATCTTGGTATAAAATATTAGTTTCTAGAATTACCCAAAGGCAAAAGATGAGTCCTTGTACTTTACAATAAGTAATATTCTTATTTTTGATTATTACAACTACCTGCTTATGTTTTAGTAATAAGATTATTCTTTTCTTTCTTTTTTTTTTTTTTTTGAAACGAAGCCTCACTATGTCGCCCTTGGTAGAGTACTGTGGTGTCACAGCTCACAGCAACCTCAAACTCTTGGGCTTAAGCGATACTCTTGCCTCAGCCTCCCAAGTAGTTGGGACTACAGGCACACGCCACAACTCCTGGCTATTTTTTTCGTTGCAGTTGTCATTGTTGTTTAGCTTGTCTGGGCCAGGTTTTAACCCGCCAGCCCTGGGGTATGTGGCTGACACCATAACCACTGTGCTACAGGTGCCGAGTCATGAGTATTATTTCAAGACAAGAAAGATATATCATCTGATTGGATAGTATCTTCAAAATGCTCATTTACTTTTTGATTTCGAGCATTAGCTATCAAATCAACAGTTTAGATGCTCCTGACCTGGCTGGCAGAGGCCCACTCCACAAGTAGTCTGCATAAATTTCTTTTTACCCTAATACACCCAGACATAACAGGCAAAGTAATGCCTTTATTTATCAATGAACATGTTATATAATCCCTCTAGTTCATATAAAAGCCCCTGATTATTTTAAGAAAAGTCCTTGATTAAAAAAAAAAAAAAAAGGCTTCCCTTACTTCTCAAGAATGACTAAAACATTCTCAATAGGGAATCAGTTCACAATTCGAAGTTTAGAATTCAAATACATCACCTCCAAAAGGTACTATTCTGACTTAACAGTATTTAAAGAACTCTGAAGCACATCCTTTCCTGAGTGCAGTATCTGGTGGACCAAACCTATGTTCTAAAGATTTTTCAGAAATCCAACAGGGCCTGGACATCCCATTATCTATTACCAAACAACTCCCTGTGAGAATTCAGGGTATTTAAAAACCTCACATTATAAGCAGAGGACTGGGAAAGGCCAGTATATTCTTCTGGACAGAGATACCTGCACATTTGCTCTGAGTAAGAAGAACCAGCACATACAAACCCCTGCCTTCACACAGGAGTCTGGCTCCCACTACCTCACCTCTATCCATTCAGGACATGTTTCTTTTAGTGACACATTCTCATAATCATAATGGTTAATGCTTAGAATAAAGTACAGTGATAAAATGCCTGGGCCGTGGGTAGCAGCAGACACACCTACTTCAAATCGCACACCCACCACCTACCAACTTCTGTTTCTTGACAAAATGGGCATATCAAACATACCTCCAAGGGTTGTTGCTAGATAAAGCAGTAATCATGTGCTTATTACAATGACTGATATGCAGTAATCACTAAACATTTTCACCATTAGGAACATAATATTTTAAAAATCAATTTTAACAATAAGTCATGGTTTACCAATTGAAACCCAGCTTTTAGCTTAGCATGTATACCACAGCAACACCAAAAGGGCCTAGACCTTTATTCCAGACTACTGAAAGGCTTTGAACATGGGCCATACAGAGAATAAAAGTGAAAAAAAAAATCTAAAAGTTCCCTTTTCTTTCCACTACATTTTCTTCTCTCTTAGGGGATCATGGTACTATCTTCAGTGACGTTATTATTTTCCCCACAGAGTTCCTTAACTTCATGAAGACAAATTTTCAAATGTCTTGAGGCTTCTGCCTGTCAAATGTCGTTTCCAAGATCATCTCATTCCCTCCTAATAGCAGCGCAGCGGTCCCTGATGACACTTCAACCTAGGAATTGACACTGTGGGCGTGCTGCTAAAGCTGGAGATAGTAGGTAAGAATGGACCCCAGCACTACCTGTTAGTTCTTCAGGGTCACAGTGGATTGACACAAAGACCACATCAGCCGACCCCCCTTCTTCCCCTAACTCCACCCGGCTCTCGGTCCCACAGAGCTGAGAGCAGGAGAAGCGGGTGGGGCACGAGGCGGGGTCAAGTGCGTCACTCAGGAACAACGGCATGAATGGATACAATCTCTTCAGAAGTCCCTCACATAAATATTAGGAACCAGTATCTGATCAAAAACAGACTTAAAAAGACCCAAAAGCAAGAACCCACAAATACTCATTCAACAAGAACAGAATACAGAAGATTGCTTACTGAGCTTCTATCGTCTATTGGCTTAACTATGGGATTTTTTTTTTAATGTTTAATTTTTGGAGACAAGAGTCTCAAGCTGTCGTCTTAGGTAGAGTGTCATGGCGTCACAGCTCACAGCAACCTCAAACTCTTGGGCTTAAGCAATTCTCTTGCCTCAGCCTCTCAAGTAGAACAACAAGATTTTTTTAAAAAGTAAAATACCTCTGCAAGGAGTTCATATTCTGGGGAGAAGCAAGTAATGAACTGTACCACATGGCATTAAACATGCCAGTATGAATATTTAAAACCAGGTCTGATATGGCACCATCAGGAGGCAAAAAAACCCAGCAAATTGGTTAATAACTAATAACGACCTTTATGTATTAATTTATTTTTTGGAGATGAGGTCTAGCGATGTTGCCTAGGCTGGCCTCAAACTCCTGGGCTCAAAGTCATCCTCCTGCCTCAGCCTCCTGAGTAGCTGGGACAAATGAACTATGAAAGGTTTTCATCCAGAAGTCTTCTCAGTAGCCAAACCCTTTACTCAAAGAAAAGTTTGCTTATATCCCCACACAACGAAGCATGAGAACACCAAACTCCTCAGTTGAACCTTACAGGTTTAATCCAATTTAGGCCCACAAAGGTAAGGTGACTTAATCAAGGTCCTAAAGCTAAATGAAAATTTAGTCGAGTCTGAGTTTAAACCCTTGTATACCTGACCCCAAACCAGTCCTCATAAAAACAATCATTCAGGCTACCCAATGTAACTCTGAGTTTTAATTCAATCTTTTCTCGTGTTTTAGTCTATTGTTCATTATATCATCAACAAAGCAGACTTCTGAGGAAAGTATATCTTAATATTTCCTGATATTTTAAAATAATTCTACTTAACACCAAATACGTATTATCTGTACCCTGTTTCTGACTGTCTCACTCTACTGAATAGACACAGTTGGTAGCTGATGCATAGTCTGGGTTCTGGGCTCTCCAAGTTAGCTCCCCCTCAGCCCCCAGTGCGTCCTTCTGTAGCAGTAACCGCACACTTTGACTGTGATTCTCGTGAAGTGACAGAGTTATGATTTTTTTATTCATGATGTTCCCAACTCAGTTGTGCATTGCAGAGGGCAAGGACCACACCTCTATTATCTTCGAGTTTCTGGAAATTTTGTAGCACACAATAAATGTCTGTTCAACTTGATGGGTAGCTGGACCACACGATGTACCCTTAGCATCAGTTTCCTATAGTTCTCACAACACAGTCTTACACATGGCTTGGCAATCCATTATAGACATGCAATTTTACTATATATACTTACATCTTAGGTCTTTTTTTATTTTTGTTTGGGATGAGAGTCTCAAGATTAAGTTGCCCAGACAGGTTTGGAACCCCTAAGTTCAAGCAATTTCTTGCTTCGGCCTCCTGAGTAGCTGGGATTACAAATACCCACCACAGCACCCAGTGATACTGTTGAAAGTTGTTTGCCAAATTATTAAGAAAACGGTTTAACTTAAACAGTTTAACTTCTCAAGGTTAACAGGCTTTTCCATTCTTTCCATTTTAACCATACCACATTTCTGCTGCTTCCTCTTGTGCTGTGTTCCAAAAATCTCAAACTATTTTCTGGAACTCAAAACAAATCTTTCCCATGGAAAAGTTAAAAAACAAACAAAATATACAAAGGACACTTAGTTTCCCACACCCATAAATAAAAGCTCGGTTTGCACATTTGAATACCACAGAACCACGCAGTGCTACCTTCTCCAAGGAAAATGCCTTCCTAATTCCAACAGGGTGTGCACAAAACACACTTCTCTTCCCCTTCCTCATCCACAACCTGCACAGAGAGGCTCCCTGTGTTCATCCACCCCTTCCCCATTTCCAATCCCTCTGCTTTTTCCTGATTCCACTCTCCCTGGGAACAGAGCTAAAGCTGTCCAACAAATGCTCCAGGAGTAAGAATTAGGGATGAGGCGGAGACAAGGGACTCCACAGTGGCCACCCACAGGACTCCCCCAGGCAGGCCCTGAGAGGAACCTGGTGGTTCTAATGGTCACGAGAGGCTGTGACCAGGAAGCAAGAGCTCTAGGAGGCCACTTGAACAGGGTCTGCTGTTGTGTAGAAGTCACGTGTGCACTCACTCGTTCATTCGGTAAATACTCATTAAGAACATGTCATCAGGGCGGTGCCTGTGGCTCAGTGAGTAGGGCACCCACCCCATATACCAAGGGTGGCGAGTTCGAACCCGGCCCGAGCCAAACTGCAACAACAACAAAATATAGCCGGGCGTTGTGGTGGGCGCCTGTAGTCCCAGCTACTCAGGAGGCTGAGACAAGAGAATCGCCTAAGCCCAGGAGTTAGAGGTTGCTGTGAGCTGTGACGCCAAGGGCAATAAAGTAAGACTCTATCTCTAAAAAAAAAAAAGGAACATGTCATCACCTAGGGCTGTACTACATTCAAATAATCAAACAGGCACAGCATAACTGCTGCCATGGACTTCGCAGTCTGTAAGGGCAAAACACATTAGATACCCAAGTAACTAATAACTTGTTACTAGAATCAAGATAAATTCTTAGAAGGAAAATAATACAATTCTATGAATGTGTGTGTAACAAAGCATCTCTCCTAGACTGAGACTTCTAGGTAAGATTGTCTAAGGATGTAACACTTAAAGTGAAATCTAAAAGATCAATGAAAGTCAAGATAAGAAAAGGAAGGAGTGAAAGAAAGGGATAGAATGCCTCTGAAGGAAGCTCAGTCATGGAAAACTAGGCAAGGTAAAGAAAAACAGGCTGTGTTCTAAGCTCACTCTTTTGACAAGCATTTATTAAGAAGATACTATGAGTCAGGCACTTTGTAAGGCCCTGAGTATACGGTGTCTATTAGATGGACAGGATCTGTTCTCCAAAAGCACTTACACTCAAGCAGGACAGAGTAGTAAACAAGCAAGGTAATTTCAAAAAATTTCAAGTCACCCCTTAGCTGAATTTGTTTGAGGGAAGCCCATGCACACAGACCTACCATCACAGCCTCCTTTAAATGTTGCTAAAAGTTGTGGCATTTATGGAGACACATACAGGGATTGTTCCGTAATCAGATCTTTCTTTTTTTTTTTTAAATAAGCAAGGCACGTGTGTGTTTTAAAATTGTACCTACTAGATAAATGCTAAAGAATTTAGTTCTCGCTATACATGAAACAGATTGGATGCATCTGTTTCTCATCTGACAGAGGAACTATTACACAAACAATACACTTCTGTCAAAGGAAGAAGAAGGGCTGGCAAATGCACCCTGCAATGTAACAATATCACTAGGGTTGTGGCAGCTCCTACAGTCCCAACTACTGGGGAGGCTGAGGCAGGAGGATCACTTGAACCCAAGAGTTTGAGGTTGCTGTGAGCTATATGACGCCACGGTACTCTACCCAGGGCACAGAGTGAGACTCCTCAAGAATGAAAACAAAAACAAAACATCACCAGGCTATCCCCCCGCTCCAGCCTATACATCCACACTCCCCATCCTCAGCTCTTTCATGCCTAAGTGCCTTAGTCTGTGCTGTTCCCCCTGCAATGAGGTCTTTCCAGGCTACCTCCTCAGCTTCAGAAGGTCCTTACATCACTTGCATCACATCCATCACATCCATGCACTACGCCCTCCAGAAAGGTCTTCAGTGAGTTTTTTGCTCCTGGCTAGACTGGCCATTCCTATAATATAAACTCTCCTCCCCCAGAGCTAATCCCAGAGCTTTCAGCATACAATGTTACAAGTGTTCACAGGTCTATCCCTATAGGAAGGGTGGAAGACGGTCTAAGACTAAGACAATGAATCAATGAACCAAGGAATAAACAGCCGGATTTCACAATTTATAGATCTCACTGAAATCTGCCTACCACAAAACCATGAAGCAATCTTTCTACTAAACTGAGGCTGATATCCATCCATCTCGGGGGTTTAACCACAATTTGTTTCTTTCACACTGATACAGTCCACTTGCTCCCCCCACCCACCTCTTAAGCCTGAGGAACATGCTCCAGAGCTGACCCCAACCAAGGCCCAAACACTAGCAAAAGAGGCCCCCAACTATCCCACCCTCACTCCTGGCCTGGCGTGGGAGGTCCTGTGAGTGCTGGGCCAAAGGAAACGGAAAGACAGAGTCCTGTGGGATCAACCCCAGGGAGACCCAGGAGAAAGGTGTCCTGTGACAGAGGATGACGGGAGCCCTCAGGACGGAGCCCGAGACTGGGGCAGCCTGGCTGCAGCTGCAGAGACAGGCCAGAGATGCCTGCACAGGGCTTGGCCTCAGCAGCGGCTTTCCTGAGCTTACAGCCCCCTGGGGAATAGGGCGGTCATCAGAGGTTGCAAAAGATACGTGGCCAATTGTTTTCCCCAAGACATCTTAAAACACAACCAACAAAGAATAAACTTTACAGACGGTTTCAAAATATAGCATGATTTGAAAACCAAGAGAAAGAGGTGCACTTACACTTTCTCATACTAACTCTCAAGAACGTCTCCTCTGTCTAGTGGTATCAGTAATTCCTTTAACACCACATGTTTTTCATTTCACAAAAAGAGATACAGCGCAAATTGCCTGTGACAGTGTGCATAAATTTCGATCAAATGAAATTACATTACTTAAAATAGCATGTTCAGCATAGAACAGACGTGGTTCAAAATCTACCCTTCCCTAGCTACATGGTAATAACGTAGTAACTCAGCCTCCACTCGTTCACTGATGAGACAAGGCGCCATCACCTCTCGCACAGCAAAGCACTCAGGGGCCTCTAATCTGCTCACTGTGCTCTTCCACATGTTTTGGCCGGAGATAAAAAGCAGTTAAGGTATTGGATATCCAAAAGATAGAATGGATGAACTAAGGCATAAAAGACAAAGAAAATAAAGTCAATATTAAAATTATGGAAGTTCTCATTTTATTTAGAGCACTTTATGATTTATTAAGGGGGGAAAGTATTTATAAATAGCTCCCGTTCTGTGACTTCAGCATCTCCCCCGTGCGTGTCAGGGATTATTACCATCACAAGGAAACTCAGAAGGTACTGGATGGCCCTGTCTCCTACAGCTTTCAAACCAGTGTCCCTTCAGTATCTCCAATGACAAAGGCAATATCACACTGACAAATACTCATTATTACAGAGGGTATCCTTCCTAGGGCAAAAAATGTGCCTTTCATAGCAACTGTATCTACATCATTAAAACATATAAAGAAAGCCGTCATGTCTGTCCTTCAACACTCAGATTTCCTTCCTTTGAAGGTCAATGTTCTTTTTGACTCTTTCTTCTTACAATTAAACTCAGAAAAATATGGAAGCATACAAACATGTATAAATTTTCTTAAATAAGAATATATATAAAATTCTCAAATCAATTTTCAAAACTGTGCTTCTATCTTTTTTTTTTTTGGAGACAGAGCCTCAAACTCTCACCCTTAGAGTGCGGTGGCATCACAGCTCACAGCAACCTCCAATTCCTGGGCTCAAGTGAGTCTCCTGCCTCTGCCTCCCAAGTAGCTGGGACTACAGGCACCCACCACAACACCCGGCCATTTTTTGGTTGCAGCCACCATTGTTGTTTGGCGGGCCCAGGCTGGATGCGAACCCGCCAGCTCAAGTGCACGTGGCTGGCGCCTGAGCCCGTTGAGCCACAGGCGCTGAGCCATGTGCCTCTATTTTAATATTGATTTTCCTTCTTCTACTTCCCTTCATAATGTTTATAATTTTAAATAGCTTTGAAGTGAAAATTGTATGTCATAAAACTCACCTCAGTGTACAATTCAATACACTTTAGTGAATTTACACACAGTCCAGTTTTAGAATCCACCTATCACCCAAAGAGTCCTCTCATGCCCATCTGCCATCAATCCTCACTCCCATCCCAGCCCCTGCAGGCAATGACTTACCCGCTGGTACGTTCCGTTTCGCCTTTTGCAGAAATGTCGTAGAAACAGGCTCACACCAGCTGTGGTCTCTGGTGCCCGGCTTTTCTCACTGAGCATGCAGTTTCTGAGACTGGCGCGTGTTATGGGACACACCATGCTCTTATCATTGCTCAGTGTATCCCTGGCAACATACCGTGTTTATTCACCAGCTGACGAACATGTCTGCTGGAACTCTGATGAGCAACATGGCTATAAACACTCGCAAGTCTCCATATGAATATGCTTCCATTTTTCTTAGAGTAAAATTACTATTATGTAAGTATATGTTTAACTTTTTTAAAACTGCCAAACTCTTTCCCTCCGTGGCTGCCCCCTTGTACATTCCCACCAGCACTGGGAGGGTCCCACATGGTCATTTACATATCTTCACCTGATGAAATGTTCAAATTTTTGCCCCTTGCTTAATTGGGTTATTTTCTTAATAAGGAGTTACAAGAATTTTTAAATCTATTCTGATACATATATATATATATATATATATATTGCAAATATTTTATCCTAATCTGTGGCCTGTTTTTTCCATTTTCTTAATTTTAATGAAGTCCAAACCATCAAATTTCCTTTCTTTCTTTTTTTTTAAGACAGAGCCTCGAGCTGTCACCCTGGATAGAGTGCTGTGGCATCACAGCTCACAGCAACCTCCAATTCCTGGGCTCAAGCGAGTCTCCTGCCTCTGCCTCTCAAGTAGCTGGGACTACAGGCACCCGCCACAACACCCGGCCATTTTTTGGTTGCAGCGTCATTGTTGTTTGGCAGGCCTGGGCTGGATTTGAACCCGCCAGTTCAGGTGTACGTGGCTGGCGCCTTAGCCCGTTGAGCCACAGGCACTGAGCCATATTTCCTTTCATTTTCTTTGTGGTTTCAATATTATGTTTTCCCCTAATCCAACAAAAGTACTTTCTTCCTCCTTTTTTTAATAGGTTGTACAGTTTTTATCTTCACAGGTAGATCTGTGAGTTACTTTGGGTTTATTTTTGTATTCCCTTCTGAGGTAGGAGTTAAAATGTATCTTTACTTTACTTTGTAAGGTATACCCAACTATAAAGGCACCACTTGTTGGAAGAGGATCCTTTTCCCATGACTGGCCCTAGCAAATTTGTCAGCAAGCATTTGAACACAATTTGTTCAACTGACGAACACATCTATCTCCGCACTACAGCAGTATAGTCTTAACTGATGCAGCTTTCCGTTAAGTTTTTAAATGAGGTAACGCTAAGTAAGTCATTCAACTTTGTTCTTCTTATGGGGCTGTCCTAGGTCCTTTCCATTTAAATTTTAGGATCAGCTTGTCAATTTCTACAACAGAGCCTGCTGGAATTCTGCCAGAAACTGCACTGACTCGGAGCAGGAACTGCCACACACGCTAGCTATCAAGTCTCCCAGTCCTGAACGTGGCAGCTCCTCACAGCAACGCTTTCTATTTTCAGTCTTGCACTTCTTCTGTTAAGTTTACTCCTACACTTCTTTCTGGTGCCCCGAGAATGGATTTTTAAAATTTCACTCTCAGACATTCATTTCTGGTATTTAAAAATCAGCGTCTCACGCTGTTGCCCAGATACAGTGCTCATTGCCACCTCAAATTCCTGGGCTCAAGTGATCCTTCTGCCTCAGACTCCTGAAAAGCTAGGAATACAGGTGCATACTACCAACTCCAGCTACATTTTTTTTCTATTTTTCTGTGGAGATGGGGATTGCACTATGTTGCTCAGGCTGGCCTCAAACTCTTGGCTGCAAGCGATCCTCCCACCTCAGCTACTGAAATGCTACGATTACAGGCATGAGCCACTGCAGCTAGGCAACACTGACTTTGTAGATTGAGCGCACATCCTGTGATTTTATTATCCCGTTTATATTGTTTTTACTTAACGTGTTAACCATCAGGCTTTGTATTATTTTGCTTCCTTTTTACACAAAAGTCACATTAAGAGGAAGGTAAACATTTCAGCCATCTTTTTAGAAAACATTGCTTCCAGACAATAACTCATAAACAAATTTCATATATTCCATATTTGTGCAAGTTTAAAACTACCACTTGACAAACTTATATATTTTTTAAGCTAGCAGGAAAATGTCTCTGCCTCCTGCTCTCTTAAAAGTCCCTGTAGCAAGAGTCTGCTCAGCATAAAGGTTGGCCAAGCCAGCCACTTACCTTTGTAATACTGTTCTACTGAAGCACAGCTGTGCTTGCCTGTTTACTACGATCTACAATTGCCTTTGCCCTGTAACAGCAGAGTGAAACAGGGACAGAAGCTGTATGCTCTGCTTAGTCAAAAACGCCAAACCCTGTTCTCCGACAGGCTAGGTGAAATTTGGTGAAGGTGAATTACTTCCGTGTTAATAATGTCCTAATATAGACCGCTATAGACTGTTTGTGTTCCCCACAAATTCCTATGCTGAAACCTAACCTACAGGGTGTCTGGAGGTCGGCCTTAGGAAGATGACTGACTGCAGAACCCTCAGGAATAGGATTAGAATCCTTAGAGAGAGGCCCAGAGAGCTCTCTCGCCTCTCCCAGCATGGGAGGTTAGGGGAGAATACGGCTATGAACCAGGACGCAAGCCCTCACCAGACACCACGTCTACAGCAACCTCCAAACTCTGAGGAATAAATTACTGCTGTTTATCAACCACCCAGTTCACGGTATTTTGGTATAGTGGCCCCAAATGACTAAGACATATGGGATACTGTATCCCTAAATATTCTTTTGTCTCTAATGTTTAAATTTTTCAATTTTTTATTCAAAAATTTCAAAGCTTACATGAAACTACAGTAAGAAAAAGAAGCACTGATTTCTAAAATAGATTAAGTATTACATATAAATTAACTAATATGGATCAGAATAATAAAGCATATATGTGAGCATTAAAAGGAGCTACAAAAATAAAGTTCACATTATATTAAAATATTTTAATTTACATACGGATCTGTTAGAGCAAGTGTAGTAACAATACTCATAAAGACCATAAAGCAAAAAAAAAAAAAAAAGAAAAGCACAATCCTGGAGGAATCATTTGTGGTTACTCCTATGCACACATTAATAAATTTTTTATGCCCTTTCTCCAAATATAAAAATAAAAAACAGTCACATGCAAGAACTTTCAAATTCTTAAGTACCCAAAGGCCCTAAATTTAAAGATCTAAAGCCTGCATATTCATAGAAATATATTACCTAAACCACTGCAGACTGAAAGTATTATACATAAACAGTGACTATGAACACATAGGAACGTGCCAAGTTCCACCCAGTGTGTCCAGGAGAAATTCTTAAAGTCTGACCCGTTAAACATTGTAAATTAATGTAAAAGCCTAAGTGAGAAAAAGGGGGGGAGGCATATATAGATAACGAGAAAAAATATATGAAAATATCAAGCAAAATACATGTGACTAAAAAGTAAACTATAACAGAGTTTAAAAATAAGAACAAAAGGGGCAGTGCCTGTGGCTCAAAGGAGTAGGGCACCGGCCCCCTATGCTGGAAGTGGGTTCAAATCCAGCCCCAGTCAAAAACTGCAAAAAAAAAAAAAAAAAAAGAACAAAATACACACTTTTCAAATCCTTATCTACCTGGTATTTACTGCCAACAACAGCAACGTATATGGCAAACCCTGCCTTCCCCAATCTGCTCCATTAATATGCCAACACTGAAATTCTATTCTTTTTTTTTTGAGACAGAGCCTCAAGCTGTCACCCTGGATAGAGTGCTGTGGCATCACAGCTCACAGCAACCTCCAATTCCTGGGCTCAAGCGAGTCTCCTGCCTCTGCCTCCCAAACAGCTGGGACTACAGGTGTC
>CAUYON010075851.1:0-15675 GCA_963573935.1 Arctocebus calabarensis
CGATTCATATACATTCAGAAATATTTTGATCATACTGTTACAGATATCCTTCATGGCATTTCCTTGATCACTATATAAAGACATTAATACTCTACCTTTAATAAGTTTCGCCAGTACCCTGCTAAGATGCACCGTAGGAACTTTGTCTCTCTTTTTTCAATTTATTGGGATCTATCATTCTAATCTCTACCTCTGTAACAAACTGTTTTAGCTCTTACACATAAGTGAGAATATGTGATACTTACCTTTATGTGCCTGACTTATTTTACTTAACAATGACCACCAGTTCCATCCATGTTACTACAAATAAAAGATTTAATTCTTTTTTGGATGAATAATACTCTACTTTGTATATATACCTCATTTTCCTTATCTATTCCTCTATTCGTAGACACTTCAGTTGATAACATAGCTTGGTTATTGGGAATAGTACTACAATAAACATGGGGGTATAGGTATATTTTTTATATAATAAATTCCTTTCTTTTGATTTTATCTTTTCCAGAAATGTCATCAAGCCACACACAGTAAAGATGGTTCCAGTCCATGAACCCCTGTATCACTCTGCTCTGGAGAAACCCCAACTGCCCCCTTCTATCATTGCCCGATTCAGCAGGAAGCAGTTAGATTGAGTCTTCGCCCCTTTTCCCTAACAGCAGTTGGAGTTTATACTCAGAGAGGGAGAATTGATGCAGGACAATTGGATCCCTAGCCAGCTCAGCTGGGCTGGCGGACCTGCCGCCTCCTCCTTGGCAGTGTCGGTGGTGCGGCAGCCAGCTGAACAGTCAGTGGGCTGGATGACAGGCAAGGAGGGGGACCTCCAACCTTCACCAAAGGCTCCAATTGCCAAAAAGGCTGGACAACTGCTGAGGAGACACCTGTGCCTTGGTGTCTCCTTCACTTCACACTTAGGACTAAATGTGGAACCCCCATTTCCTATGCCTAGGTCAATTTCTTGTGAATTTCCTAGGCCTCATTTCCATGAAAGGACTGTGTCCATTCATTGATACGTTCATTCACTTTGCCTCCTGGCAGAAGGAACTGTGTTCATTTGTTTCCTGGCCAAGGAACCCATACACCTATATATACCCTGAGACTAAAGGCCTAAAGGAGGAGACCGGGAAAGACTGGGAGAGAAACGGAGAGAGCTTCTCTCTCTCCACTTGAATTCTCTCCCTCTACCAGGAGCTTTAGTGTTTTCTGTAAATAAATTCTGTCTTACCACTGGGGGGTGGGGGGAATAATGTAATGAAGAATAATAAAATACATATTTAAAAAAAAAAAGAATGAATGAAGATAAGTGCATCCAGAAAAGAAAACAGACGATTACTGCACCAAAATATTAAGCAATATTAATAATAATAATACCAGGAAAGTAACATTCACACTGTCAAATAAGAGTATGTCTATTATAAGGGTGCTTTGACTCTGAGGCTCAGTATAAAGTCATCAGTTAACTTCTTTGTTTTTTCCCCAAAGTCTCAAGAAATAGACAACTAATATTATATAAATAAAAGTAAAAGAGAGTTTCATGTTCAAAAACAAACAAAAAAAATACCCTTGACTGAATGCTTACTAAATTTCATACTGTAAATAGGCAATCTCATCAATTATTATGTTGATCCTGTCCAGTAAGAACTATTCTGCCCATTTGTCAGAGCAGGAAATTGAGGCTCAGAGAATGTTACTAAGCTGCCCGAGGTTACAGAAGAAACGTGTAGCAGAATCAGGATTCTATCCCAGACTTCAAACACTTAACACCCCCCTGAATACCTCATTTTCCTACTCTACAGAACAGTTTCATTTTCATTTTACCTTGATGCATATATCCTAGGCCTTTTAAAATACTTGGTTGACAATAGTCAAAAATAACATTGTAAAATAGATCTATCATGTGATAAAGTTTTAGTTATAAGGCCAAGAGATTTTTTAAGAGTTGTATTTGAGCCTGAACTCACAACTATCTCTGTCTCACAAATGTTATTTAGAGTAAAATGATGCACCAGGCTTATTTTTAAGTGTACCCAGGCATAACACACCCATCTAAATAAACATTTGAGTGCATGATAATTGACTGTGTAAAGGGATGTTAAAATGGGATGATCCTTTGTGAGTTTCAGCTGTGGCCTCAAGATAGAAGGTGCCAACTTCTTCCTCTTTGAAATGCCTCTCACGGCAGCTTAAAGAGGGCTGAGAATGGGAATCCACCTGCTCCCCTTCTGCATCTGCAGAGGGAAGGAAAATGCCAACAACTTTCCCTAAGGAAATTCTTGCTCTCTGATCTCCAACTACTTCTCTTGGTTCTACAGCCTCTGATACAGTCTAGCGAGAGGCAGTCTAGGTTGCCTTCTTTGAAAGTCCAGCTTGGATGCCCAGTGACCCCATATGGAGTGATGGAGTAGTTGTCCCTTGGGCTTGGGGGCCCAGTGCACTGGAGTCTGCTTCACGATTGTCATCTACAGGAGATGGGAAGAGCATATGGCAGTTGAGACTCCCTGTAGGAGACAGTAGCCTGGGGTTGCTTTAACTCTGGCCTGATTCAGGTGTGTGGAGGGCTGAGGAGCCTCCTCCAGAAAGCAGCTGGGCAGAGCTCACCAGTTATTCAGGGCCTAAGGAAGGAACTATAAACTTCCAGCAAGAGCAGATTTATTCTTTTTTTTTTTTATTCATAATTTTTATTTTTATTTATTTATTTTTTTTGAGACAGAGCCTCAAGCTGTCACCCTAGATAGAGTGCAGTGGCATCACAGCTCACAGCAACCTCCAATTCCTGGGCTCAAGCGAATCTCTTGCCTCAACCTCCCAAGTAGCTGGGACTATAGGCACCTGCCACAACACCCGACCATTTTTTGGTTGCAGCCATGATTGTTGTTTGGCGGGCCCAGGCTGGATTCGAACCTGCCAGCTCAGGTGTACATGGCTGGCGCCTTAGCCTGTTGAGCCACAGGCGCCGAGCCAAGAGCAGATTTATTCAACAGCATCTAAGGAACTACAGGTGAGAGATATCCAACTAAGGGGTGTGAGGCTTTCCAAAGAATCCATGGAAGATGGCCTGTGGGAATAAGAAACAGCTGCAAACCCCCATGGGCCTCAGGGGACCCGGTTGCCAGCTCCCCACAGTACCACCTAGCAAGGATTTTCTGCCCCTTTCATCTTTCCTCTCCATACTCCCGTCAACTCTGGACATGAAGAGACTGTTCTTAGTGGCCAAGGGGAAGAATGGTAAAGGTGCAAGGCCAAGAAAGAGAAAGATAAAATTCAATCATGCCCCCTTCCTAATTGAAGAAAGCAAGCCTGGATCTGGGAGATAGAAATTCTAAACTTTGAAGATCATTTTTAAGTTTTTAAGTATTACCCAATATTATGCACATGTTAATGACTGAGCTGAGATTATTTGGAGAAGTAAGAGGAACAAGGTCTTTTAAAAACTCTGAACCTGGCCTGAAATCCTAAGGGACTTCAATTACATCCAGGGCAGAGGCAGGAACTACCCCTCCAGCTATTGTGAGATTGGACAGAAAGGGGGCATCTGGGGGCAATGCAGGAGTTAGGATGGTGCCTCCTCTCTGCTTATCCAAAGCGCACCCTTGGTCTCCCTCCCTCCTTTCCTGCTGACTCAGCCTGCTGCAGACACACTGGCGTGTCCCACTCAGAGCCTTTGCATCTGCTCTTCCCTCTCTCTGGAATGTTCCTCCCCAGGGACCCACCTAGGCTGCCCTCTGCCTTCCTTCTCTGCTTTTTCCTGGCCATTTTCCTAATTATGCAATGCCGATTATCACCCCCCCCCCAACTGCTCTCTGCATCCATTTTCCTGCTTTCTTCTGTATTTCACAGCCCACATCACCACCTTGCTCTTATCTGTATTTGTTTGTGATATGCCCCAGATTCGGAAGGGAAACTATTTTGTTCACTCTTCTTCCCAAGCACATGGAATTGTGAACGGCGCTTACAGGTGGCCCAATAAACATTTGTCGTTGCTGTCACTGAATGTTATCTCTGCTTCCCAAAATTTCTTCTACCTTTTGGAGTACAGTTTTACTCACTATTATACAAACTAAGCCAGTCTGGGCAAGTTGACTCTCACCTTTATGTCCAAAGCATGTTTTCTCTGTCTGGGACACAAAGAAACCCAGGGAAGGCAATTCACTTAGCATTAAGATGCCAGTGACCTGATGCCTTGGAAACTCTAGGTAGGGTTACATGAAGGAACAGATTATTTTTGAATCTGAGAAGAAAGAATGTAGAAACAGAGCTCCTTCTCACTATAGCCTGAAGGGCTGCTTTTATGAATTTTTACGGCACACAACCACACCAAAGATGAGCCTTTCTCCAACTGAGGGAAAGAATTTGAGAAATTTTTACTAGAGTCTTGTCAATGTAGAGACTCTATCAGGGAAAGTGATTTTCTAAAGTAGTTCAGGTCATAAGGAAGTGTGATCCTTTGTGTGACAAGTTGCTAACTTACCCTTGGAGGGAAGATAAAGGAAACCTTTCAGAGACAGCTACTCAGAGTACGTCATGATGAAGTGTGCTCCTTGACCTTCCCTCCTGAACTACACCCCCACTCCCCAACGTGCCTGAGAGTCAGATCTTCCCTACACACCTGAAAAGCAATTCTTAAATCAGGAGAGTATCAAAGAATGACAGAAATAATAACCCTCCTTTCCCAATAAGACTTCTTTTGTGAGTTCCTGGCCTCTGCCCTCTCTCCATTATCATTACTAAGGTGTCTCTACTTCCGAGAGAGAATATTTTTCTTAGTAATCTGGTTTGGCTTGAAAATTATGTTTTCAGGGATGGTGAGGATTAATTTGGTGCAGTAACAGAAAAACCAGGGCTATATGTCATTGTTGCCTGGAAGGTTAAGAGTGTGAGTTTGGAACTAGAAATCTTGGATTTGAAGCTGAGCTCTATCCTTTACCATCTATGTGACCTTGGACATCTTAACTTCAAAGTGCCTCAGTTTTTTCACCTTTATAATGGGGATAGTAACAACCCATCTCAGAGTCCGCTGTTAGGATTAAATGAGTTAATATCTGAAAAAGGCCTACAGCAGTTTCTGGCACATAAGAATAGCCCTGTAAATGTTATCAATCATCATTGTTGTTGGGGTCATAGTTAATCCATATTAACCACCACCACCACCATCATCATCACCATCATCATCATCATCACTATCTTGCAAAATGTGACCTACTTTGATGCTAGGCTAGGACTTAACAGAGATAAAGCAACAAGTTGAATCTCTCAATAATATGCTTCTCAGGGTTAGCCATGGCTTGATTCTTGGACTTCTTGGGGAAGGAACCTACTGTGGTCTGAATGTTTGTGTCCTTCTCAAACTTATATGTTCAAATCCTAACCCCCCAAGATGATGGAATTAGGAAGTTGAGGCCTTTGAGAGGTGATTAGGTTACTAGTATGGAGGCCTCATGAATGGGATTAGTGCCCTCATAATAGAGGCCTGAGAAAGACCCTTGGCCCTTCTACCATGTGAAGATACTGGGAGAAAGGGGCCATCTATGACCCAGGAAGTGGACACTCATTAGACACCAAATCTTTGAGCACCTTGATCTTGGACTTCCAAGCCTCCAAACTGTAGGAAATAAATCTTTGTGTTGTTTAAGCCACCCAGCCTAGGGTATTCTGTTATAGTAACCCAGATTGACTAAGACACCTGGAAGAGGAGTGATTCTAGACTTTTGTTCCTTTTTTCTCCGCTCAGAGATTTGTAAGGGTCTTTAGCCCATTCTTACGAAAATCTTCTAGATAGATTTGGTCAGTCAAATAACAAAAAATGATATCTGCATTGCTAAAAATAACTGGAAAAAATCTAGCGAAAAAGTATAAACTAGAAATGGATCTAAAATATATAGCTTTAATTATAAGACCAGAATGAGACACAAACACAAAAAATATCTTCTAAATAAAATCTAAACCAACTAATATTTCTCTGTTGCAAAGACGCGGGCTTGTAGATTTGATAATGGGCTGCCATTATCTCAGTTCACCTTTCTCCCTCAGGGTACACACTCTGGAATGCAGCAGTGGAGGGATTTGCTTTTGCAAGTTGCCACATGATGTATAGTTTTTATAGGTGGCTTAACTCAGAGCATCGTTTGGTGCCTGCTTTGCATACTTCCCAGGCAGCTCCAAGCATTTCAGATAAGTCTCTAAGGATTTCTTCAAGTTTTGCAGTCTGTTGAAGCAGAAATGTTTCCTACATGATTAAAAACAAATTCTGAGACCAGTGTCCACAACTGTTTGTTTTATGAATGATGTAATCATAGGAAAATGCAATCAACAAGCCTGAAATAGTCTTTGCTCTCTTGTGAACATGGGACTCTGCGTGTGTCACAGGTTTTAGATTGATTTTCAACTCTTCACCTTCTGGTCTGCAAATAGGAACTCACCTTCATGTTCCCAGACTGATTAAATTTGTGTGTGTGTGTGTGTGTGTGTGTGTTTTAATTAAAGTTTTAACAACTAGCACTATCAAAAAGTTACCTCTGATACCTATTCTAAGTGTTCCTGGTCTCTCTCTTTTTTTTTTTTTGCTCATTTCCTGTAAGAATAGAAACTTCTCCCTACCACTGGCATCATGATCTTCGATGCTTGTAGAAGCTAGCAGGTTCCCTGTGTATCTTCTCTTTCTGGAATTTCACTGTCTTCTGAAAACCACGTGGAGATACATTTTAAGGCAGTGAGAGGCAGACCTTTGGGGCTTCTCAAATTACAGCCATCACAGAAGTTGTCTCTTTTACTTATGATTTTCTGATTGACTGATTAGCTCAGATCCTCTGGACAAAGAGAAGGCAAATGGTTTCTAATAACTATATGAATATCACATAATCCCATAAGCCTGTTTGCTTACCATATCCAAAGAGTTAAGGTTTAGAAGTTTGAAGTTGATTACAAATGATTTGTTTTACAGCTGATCTGATTTCTTATTCTAGTCACATATAATAAAAAAAATTCACTAATATGTTTGGGTATATTTGGTACCGACAGTGTGCCAGGCAGAGACTGAACAACTCTGGGAAGTAGGCAGTAATAATAGGCCCCTTGTACAGATGAGAAAACTGAGGCCCAGAAATTTTAAGTAACTTGTCAACATTAACACATTTAGGAAGTGGCAGATTCTCCAGCTGGACATTCCCTACAAGACCCAAAGCGTAAGTAGCCGGGCATTGTGGTGGGCACCTGTAGTCCCAGCTACATGGGAGACTGAGGTAAGAGAATTGCTTAAGCCCAAGATTTAGAGGTCACTGTGAGCTGTGACACCACAGCACTCTACTGAGGGCGACAGTGAGACTGTCTCAACAACAACAACAACACAGAAATGCTTTCCAATATAATCTCTCTCTGAATAAGTATGGGGGAAAGATTGCATTTCTACAGAAGTTTTTACATTTCAAAACTGCTTTGGAGCTGAGAATCAGTATTGAGCCTCAGATCTACCTGGGAGGAAGGATGTGTAGGAGTCACTATTTCTGTTTTTCAAAGAGGGAAGAAAGTTAAGAAATGCTACATGCCTTTTCCAAGGTAACATAGATGGGCTGTGGCAGAACTGTTATTGTAGTTTAGGACTCCTGGGGTGGCGCGTTACACTGAACCACACTGCCTTCCTTCATTCAGCTATGTCTAATGGGAGTCACAGATGAGAACAGTGCAGACATTTTTGTACTCATCGTGCCATTCATAAACCTTCCTGAAATTTGGTGTATTTTCTCTGAAAGCAACTATTCTTCATGTGCTTAGTACCTTGGTAGAAAATACAATAGATCTTCTAAACAATATTCCTAAAGTAAATACTATTTCAGGATAGCTATTCAGAATTTCCAATGTTTCTAAAGTATTTCCTTTTAGGGGTACAGTAGAAAACAGATTCAGATGAAGCTTAGTCTGGGAAACTAGCATATAGCAATCAAAACCGCAGTTTTTATAGTTTTTTAATTCCTTGTCTAAAGTTCATTTACAAAAAAGTTATTTTAATTCAATAAATAAAAGATGGGTACTCCCAGCTTTCCTCCCAGCCCTAGCTACCACTTGCAGCTAACACACACTTGGAAAATACACAAACAGCATTTGAGCCTGCCTTGTTACAGGGTGTTTTCATCTTTCAAGGGGAAAAACAACCTCAGAACTTTACCACCAAAGCTTCCAAATTTATTACAACACAACGTAATGGCAAAATATAATTTTCTTAACACACATATTTTTGAACACCCATCATGGCCAAGAATGCTTGGTTTTGTTTTTACAATAAATCCAAAGAAAATCTTGAATTCCACTCTCAATTTGGAGATGGCAAAGATACTGTGTGTGTTGAGCAAACTATCATGTCTAATAATTATTCAGTCTTATCCTCACTCCTTAATTTGGGCTTGAGGCATTTATTTCACGTTTATACTAGTTTGACACAAATTATACTTAAAAGAGATTTCTCATCCTGTCTTCCTGTGCAGAGCTGAGCTACAATGGCAGACTTAACAATGCCAGCCAGCCCTTCTTGTGCTTATCAGTAACAGAAGCATTCAGCTTAAGAAAACACTTCCAGTGTAAACAAGACGCAGAAGCCACATTCCCCTGAAATTTGTCTGAATAGGAGTAGAGATCCAAGCTCCATTACGTCTCTTAATTTAACCTCAGTGTGCTCATTTTCATACTGCAATTCACAAATCGTAAACATTTTGCTGTATTGCTATTGTATTCCACGTAGGAAGCAAAGTTTAAAAAAAGGCAAGATAAAAGAGAGACTTAAATTACTTTAAAGTTCTACGCAAATATACCATTCAACTTATTTTTTTTAACCATAATGAGTTGGGTAAAAGAAATAGTGAAAATCTTGTTATGATATTGATATTAATACAGCTTATTATAATTGATAAACATATATGTGTGTGGGTATACATATTTCACTAGTTGTTTACAAGGATCCCAACTGTCATTCACTTCTATTTCAGCTCTCTTGAAACTGAAATTTGTACAGACTGGTCATTTTGTCAAGGTCTGTATTGTACTTTCTTAATGGCAAATACATTTCAATGTTCTTATAATAATGAATGGAAAGCAACTCTATACACAGCTTAGTAATTCATCAGACATACCTTGCTTGAAGAAAGTAACTTTTTTTCAAAAATTTTCCACCACACAGAATGGATATCCTTTTTTCCTTAAGCTTTTCTGCATCACAAATCCCATCCAAATTATTCTAAAGAAGAAACAAGAAGAGGTCCAAGCACTTTTTTCTCTTCTTCTCAGAGGAGTTAATCCAACAGTCCCATCAACCTCTCAGTGCTTTGCAAAGCACATTTTACTCTCTCTCTCTCTCTCTCACACACACACACATACACACACACACACACACACACACACACACACTCTCTCTCTCTCTCTCTCTCTCTGGTTCTCATACTGGTTTTAGTGCTGAATTAGGCGGTCCTTTTTCAAATTTCCACTCCCACTTGCTTTTTTTTTTTGGGAAAGATTTCTAAATATTCTTTTGTAGCCAACAGTACACATTTTTAGCAACCAAATCCTACAATTAGACATTCTAAAAAGTAGAAGAGGTGCATTTAGATAAAATGGAAAATAAAAAATACGGTTTAAAACAGGAATAATTAAATTTTTTTCTTCTTTTTCAAAAGGTAGTGAATAGCTGGATTAAACTGCACCAAGGAAAAAAAAAAAAAAAAACAACTGTGCAAATACCCTCAAGCTTATTCTACCGGACTCTCAATTTAGATCGAAAATACTTCACTTTTTCCTACATTTTCTGGGTTTTTTTTGTTTTGTTTTATTTTGCTTCAGTTCTTTCTGCATCTGGCAAGCTTCGTATAATGACTCAAGTGTGTGTTGCTAGTAACAGGACACAAGATAATAACAGTGGGAAGAAAAATCTGACTCATGTTTCAAAAAACTACTGATGGATATCTCACATCCTCAGTGAAATCTGCAGGGTTTAGTTACTTCGGTTAAATCTAAGAGCTTCAGGCCCAAAATGTGCATTAACATATTACAGTATTTTAAAAATCAGATGGAAAAAAACAAAAACCTTAAGTACATCTGGCAGTCCTTGAGATGCCACTCACTGTCTATCAGTGTGGCAAAGCATGTCTTTTCCAGCAGGGCAGAAGGAAGCAAAGAACCATTCCTCCTCCTGCTGGGGAGTCTGCACTCCCACAGTTGGGGAGGAAAGCCTTCTTTCATACAAGCAGACTCTTATCCTCATCTGTGGGCCCTGGGATTGCTCCTTAATTAAGATTATGGTGAGGTGGCTCGCGCCTCTGATCCTACCACTCTGGGAGGCCTGATCGCTTGAGCTCAGCTTGACCAGCCTGAGCAAAACAAGACCCTGTCTCTACTAAAAATAGAAAAACTAGCTCAGCATTGTAATGAGCGCCTGTAGTCCCAGGTACTCAGGAGACGGAGGCAAGAGGATGGCTTGAGCTCAGGGGGTTGAGGTTGCTGTGAACTATGACACCAGGGCACGCTATCAAGGGTGACAGAGTGAGGCTCTGTCTCAAAACAAAAGATTCTAGTTTGAGCGTTATCTAACCTCTCCTCTACCCGTGCTCTTTTTGTTTTTGTATTGAGAGTAAGTCTCAATTCTGTTTCATCCTCCACCAAGCCATGAGCCTGGGTCCCTTGTGGTAAGGATGGTGCTGCCACATGCAGGTTTGGCTGTCCCACCATCTGAGCAGGTTCATCCGAGCATTGTTAGTAAGATAATTATTACCACTGCTTCTACTCATGCTAACTGATGTTTATCGAACACTCATTTTTCTGGGGAATTGTGACCCTTTATGTATCTCACCTCGTTTAATATTTAGAAGAATGTATAAGGGTTAGTCCATTCTACAGATGAGAGAACTGGGGCTCCGAGAGATCAAGTGACTTTCCCAGAGTCATCTGGCTGGTGAGGCGAGATCTAGGATTCAAATCCAAGGCTGCCTGACTCCAAAGAAATGACGCCATAGTAAGATTTAGAGCTTCTTTTCTTTTACTTGTTTAACTTATTTACTTGTTGTGAACAAGGCAAGATTTTAACAGAGGCACAAAGAAAAAGCAATGGTGTTGGGGATGATGGAAAAACGTTGGAAATAGTAGTGATGATTGTACAATATTATGAATATAATTAGTGCTATTGAATTGGACACTTAAAATGGTAAAAATGGCAAATATTATGTTATCTATCTTACCATAAAAAATAGCAAAAAATAAAAAGAGCAATTCCCTTTTAAAAACGCAATGAAAAGTCATTTTATGTTTATCATGTTGACAAAAATTAGAAATCTGGACAAAGATCATGGCGGACATGTGGTGGCCCTGAGGAGCTACTGGTGGTGTGGGCAGATGTGGCTACTCGACAAAGGAATCTAAAAATATTTGGTTGAATTATGTTTGTACCCTAGGATTCATCCAACTCTTTCTGGGGTATATTCTTCAGCGTGCTTCTCACACAGGGCCATGAGAAGCACAACCCTAGAGAATTCACGAGTTCAGCATAATAGATGCACGGACAGAGGCCAGATGCAAAGGACCAGAACCTTTGTCCTTGGTGTCCCCAAAGTCTTCTCTCAGATACCTGCAAGGCTCAAGTGCTCACCTTCTTAAAATCTTTGCTCAGACGTCATCTCCTGAGTGAACCCTTTCTGACTGCCCTGTTTAAAATGGCCTTCCCACTCCGAACATTTCCCCTTCCTTTTCTCCTGTTCTATTTTTCTGTGTACTTATTACCCTTTAATAATTTTTTATATTAAATCATAGCTGTGTATATTAATGCAATCATGGGGTACAATGTGCTGGTTTTATATTCAATTTTAAATGTTTTCATCAAACGGTTAACATAGCCTTCACAGCATTTTCTTAGTTATTGTGTTAAGACATTTATGTTCTGCATCTAGTAAATTTCACATGTACCCTGGTAAGATGCACCATACGTGTGGTTCCACCAATTACCTCTCCCTCCACCTATCCTACCCTGTCTCCTCCCCTTTTTAATAATATTTTTAATCGAGCACCCCCCACTAGAATAGAAGCTCCAGGAATGCAGGGGTTTTTATCTGCTGTGTTCAGTGATGCATCATTCCTCGCCTGTGGAGCCAGCATACAATAGGGCGTACAGTAAGTATTAACTCAATGAATGAAAATACATAGAATGGCTGTCTATGGGAAAAGAGAATAGGAATGGAGAATTGGGATACAATGGAATAAAAAGCATTAGAGCCAACGTCCTAGAGCCTTGTGTGGATCAGCAAAGACAATCCTGGAAATGGAGTCGACTCTCCAACCCAGATGTCTGGCAGCAGCCCCACCACATACAACAAAATCAATCAAGTTAGTGACCTCCAGGAAATCTTTTATCTTTTTAAAAGTATAACAAGATCACAACTTCCTGGTGAGTAGCCTTGAGCTTGCTACTTGGCATAAACTGAACAATATAATTTCAAGTTGAGAACAAAAATTGTGATGTTCAGTTTTTCCTTCCGTTACTACTTAAAATTCTGTTTTGCTTATAAATCAGCTATGGTGGCTTGAATGCATCAGTTCTTTCATAAATAACTGTTTGTCACTACAGAAACTTAGTATCCTGGTCTTGTTTTGTATCCAGTACAAAAACTCAGATCTCTTTTAGAACATTCTCTATTAAAAGTTTTTATTATTGTCATAAACATTGAACTTGATGGCACTTTAAAATATTGCCTCATTTTTTTTTTCACACCAGAGACAGAATGTGGGAAAATCGATGCATTTTCATATCACAGATCCATTCTTTTATGTGACTTTTAAAAATGCAGGATGGCAACTTAAGAGTCTCAGTAATGAGGTAGACTTTTGAGACACTCCAGACACTTTCACTGTGTGCAGATATAAAACATAAGAGTTACACCTTTCATAACCCAAGCTCACTGAAATGTTTAAGGCTACATCATGTTTGATGCTGCATCAATTTTTCATGGAAATATGATTTTCCTTGAACTTTTCTATAACAGATTTGAGACTTTTCTCTCTGCACTTTGATAGGTGTTTGCTACAAGTGTCTATCAATCGTGACTTCAGTTTCCTGGACACTGCTGAATGTTACTGCTAAGTGCACACATTTTGTCTACTGTCAATGTGAATGGAAAATGTGCCCAAATCATCAGCTTTTCTTAAATTTCCATTATCGCTATCTGGTGGAAACAAAGATAAATAAATATTGAAGGAGACAGATAGGGAATATAGAAAAGGTACAGAGTAGAGGGTCAAAAGAGATTTTGCTGAGCAATGTAAAAAGCAAACAAAACAAAAAACTAGAAGGAAGAGCTTCTTAAGAATATATATCAGAGGGAAAAATGTAGATTAACTATTAGACAAGAGACACTGATTATGAGACCAACTCCACGGAGAAAAGGAGCTGGTGGACCGGTAGAATTCATCTTCTTTGGTAGAATTCATCATCTTCTTCCTTACAAAAAAAGATGTAAGGAAGATTATAAATGCTTCCCTGGGCTCGGCGCCCGTGGCTCAATGGGCTGAGGCGCCAACCACGTACACCAGAGCTGGCGGGTTCGAATCCAGCCCGGGCCCGCCAAACAACAATGACAGCTGCAACCAAAAAATGGCCGGGCGTTGTGTAGTCTCAGCTGCTTGGGAGGCGGAGGCAAGAGACTCACTTGAACCCAGGAATTGGAGGTTGCTGTGAGCTGTAATGCCATGGCACTTTATCCAGGGTGACAGCTTGAGGCTCTGTCTCAAAATAAATAAATAAATAAATGCTTCCCTGGAAGAAGTGAGCTGGAACCACTCTATCAAGTATTACTGGGCAACACTCACAATAATCTAGGTCACACCAACAAAAAAATGAATGCAGATTGGTCACCATGATTGTAACAGCATAAAAGAGATTAAAAGACCTAAAGGGTGAGGCTGGGAACTGGAGGCCATTCTGTAGATCCTACAGCGCAGAGGGCTGCTGGGCTGGCAGATTAGAAAAATACAAAAGTGCCTTATGCAAAACAAGGGCTCAAAATGGTGGGCAGGAGATTATAGGTCCTATTATGCCAAGTAAGCACATGAAGTCTAAAATAAAAGACTGGTTCACAGGACACTGGGGAGCTGGGCTTTGCTGATCCAAGCTGTGCTGTGCTGTGCAGGCCTGCTTCTCACTGTCGGTCTGTGGGTTGGCTGGGGAGCCTCTGTCCTGCATGTGTTTATTTTGCTGTCCGTGCTTCTGGGAGAGCCGTTATCCAGGAGACCATCTTCTCGTGGCAATGTCAAAGTTGCAAGAGAAATATGTGAGGTTTCTTAAGGTCTAGTCTTAGAACAGGCAAAGCTATCATTTCTGGACCAGTCTGTTGGCCAAAGTTCCATGACCAAGCCCAAAGTCAAGGGGCGGGCACCAGATGACCTATAAAGAGGCTGTGGCAAGGGGGTGAATGAAGAAGGAATGAAGGATTGAGACCAGTAACTTTATCTACCCCACCCCTTTCCTTTCCTTCTTTCTTTGTCCTTATATGTTAGTTGTAGATCTTATAAATAACATTCAACAGGACTTAAAAAAAAATTCTAGTTTGTTAATCTTGCATTTTATTGGAGAAAATAATCTATTTATGCTCATTACCATTACTAAAATAGTTGGTTCCATTTATATAGCTTAATTGTATTTTTAATTTGTTGTCTTTATCTTTGTTTTTGTTTCCGACCTTTTGTTAGATTAATGAAGTTTTCTATATTGCTGCCTAGCCCCACACCCCTGCTGTTTGGGGAATCTATAGATTGTATTTCTAAACTTGTAGTGGTTTCCTTTAAATTTTAATCTATGTATGCAGCTGTAATTTTTTTTAAAAGTTGGAAGTTATTTATTATTTTTGCTCTCCTCTTAAAATTGACAAGAATCTTAGGCCACTTTTATTCCTGGCATCTTGTCATTTTGTTCATAATTTTAGTGTTACCTTTTTAAAATACAAAATTAGGTTGCTATTATTCTTTATCTTTAAAGTTTTACAGTTAATATACCCATGTATTTTACCAGTGTCCATGTTTGGCAATGTACCTTTCTTTCCATGCCATCTTTCTGAATTTAAATTTCTATCTGATATTTTAACATAATAAATTGTATATACATTAGTCCTAAACCCATCATCTTACTTAGTGGCAAAACTCTTGTGGCATTTTAACTAAGATCAGGAACTCAGCAAGGATACCCACTATATGTACTACTATTCAACATTGTACTAGAAATACCATCCAACTAAAGAAATCCATTAAAGGAAAAAGAATTAGTAAAGAAACAGCAACACTATCTCTGTTGTAGATACACAAATAGATACAGAAATGTTTTTGTGTGTACATATATATCTCTTAGTTCTGCTTGCTGAGAAGGCCTAGAATCAATGAAACCCCACTCTCCATGAGCATGCCCACTATTAGCAGCTTGGTTTCTAGTCTTCAATAGGCTCAGTGCCTATGGCTCAATGGGCTAAGGCGCCAGCCACGTACACCTGAGCTCGCAGGTTCGAATCCAGCCCAGGCCTGCCAAACAACAATAACAGCTGCAACCAAAAAATGGCCGGGTGTTGTGGTGGGTGCCTGAAGTCCCAGCTACTTGAGAGGCAGAGGCAAGAGACTCGCTTGAGCCCAGGAATTGGAGGTTGCTGTGAGCTATGATGCCACAGCACTCTATCCAGG
>CAUYON010075855.1:0-31394 GCA_963573935.1 Arctocebus calabarensis
GTCTTCATACAATAACTAAGAAAATGCCATGAAGGCTATGTTAAACAGTTTGATGAAAACATTTCAGATTGTATATGAAACCAGCACATTGTACCCCTTGATTGCACTAATGTACGCAGCTATGATTTAATAAAAAAAAAATAAAAATAAATCTTTGTGTGTCTCTGTGATAGCATTCTTAAAATAAAGGCTTAAAGGTAGTTTTCTTAAGAAATAAATTTGTTAAAGTGCCATACCTATATATAGGTAAACATCCATCTAAACGTTTTATGCCAATTTACCCTCTCAGTATAGCTTCAACTTACTACCTTTCTCCCTACAAGTATTTTCACTCATCACAGCAGCAAGTACAAAGTATGTGGGTCTCTTCTAACTGCTTCATAGACATTATATTCTTATATCTTCTCAACCACAGTGCACACATATGCTAAGTATCTCCATTTTACAGATTTAAAAACTATGGCTCCATCAGATTAAGTAGCTGTCCAAAGGGCTTCAGTTAGACATTAAATTGGGATTCAAGCCCTTAGGCAGTGTGACTTCAAATACTATGGTCTTCATTACAACAAGTTCATTGTAAGGAATTAATATTATCCATTAACATGTTTTTCCAATTTGAAAGACAAAAAAAAATCCCATTGTTTATTTTACATAATTTGATTAGTAAGATAAATGTTTCTAACATGTTTATTTGGTTTTTACATGTTGGTCTTTGTGTGTGAATTTTCTATTTACGTTCATTGGTGCATGCATGCAGTATTATTTTCTTATGAGGAATACTTTACTCCAAGGGCTAGATTTTAAAATTAGGTACTGACTGACTCTCTTTGGGGATATAATAAATATGGATTTTCAAGATGGTACCACATTTTATTCATTTGCATGAATTAGGAGAAATTTTGTTAATTGCCTTCTTTAGCGAGCTTTGGACTCCCTGCCTGCCAATGTGTATTCCATTTTACAGGCCCTTTTAGATGTTCTCTTTGGTTTGCAATAACTGATGGTTTCCTGGAAGCAAAAAGTCACTGGAGATTTAGTGAGTGTGAAATGGTGAATATTGAAAGCATTTTAAATATTGATATGAAAATAGATCTCTTAGCAGGAGATCTTTTTGTTCTGCTGTTTCTGGAATGAATACATTAGTTTAAAAACTTTAAGCATAATGGACATAAAAGTGCTGGTGTGTGCACTGTTAATTGACTGTACTCTGCTAGATTTCTTCGTAGCCTTTCTATATTCTGGAACTATTAGAGATACTTACAGACATAATGATATTTTCAAATGCTTAAATAAATCTAGTAACTCATATTATTATTTGCAATTGTAGAAATATTCCTGGACTAGAAGAAATCCCTACACTTAATCAGGTATGGAGAATAACTATTTTGCTTAAAAGCAACAGTGAAGAGGATAGGAATGAGGTTGGGATGCAACTAAAAACCAAAAAGTCATGAGTCAAGTATTGCTTGTAGACAAATATGAAAATGAGAAGTTAGAATAATTTGGTAAGACCAAAAAAAGTGGCACTATTCCTCCAAAGACTTAGATCATCCAGGCCTGAAATGCAGCAGGGGTTTTGAAAGGGGATATTTAGGAGCCAACAAAGTGCTACAATTTGGATTTAAATTGAGTGTGCAAGAAAAAAGAACTCATCAACAATTAAAAAAAAAATTCTTCCCATTTTCTCTGCACTAAAAATCTGTATTTAAACTGCATTAAATGTATTAATCAGGGTTCTGACAGGACATAAATGATCCATTTAAATGAGGTAATTGAAGAGTATAAAGAATTTTTTTTGAACAAAGGAGTAAACATAGTTAGGAGAAACAACAGTTTAGATGATGCAACCTCAAGTGCAGAACTGTTTTATTTTTAACAGAATGGAGCTGTTACCATTTACAACATGGAAAGAGAGAGGTGGTGGGGAAAGTGGGCATTACAAGAGCTGAAGGGAGCCTTAGCCATTGGCAGAGAAACAGAAACATAATCATTGCTGATCTGATTTATCTCTTTCTCTGATCTCCTCTTCCTGCCTCCCAAAGAGTAAGTCCAGCAAGAAAGCAGAAAGCAAAGCAACCTCTGTATACAAATCCACACATCTCTGCCTTCCAGGGCTCAGAGCAGAGCAGAGAGGAGAGAGGATCTGGAGGGGCAAACAGAAAGTAGCCAGCATAAATAAGTGTCAGCTTTGATCGTGATAATAAGCTCTGAGGCAATATTCAGCTCTAAATCCCATCTCTCCCTCTCTCTCTCTCTCTCTCACACACACACACTCTCACAATTCTATAGCTGAACAGCTGAAAACAAAATGAAATGACATTAGGATTTGTGGTTGTGGATTTCACAATGTGAAATCAGAACATGTGGAAAACAGTCTATGAACACTAATGGCAGCCTAGAGTCACTTCCTATAACTATAAATAGCAATTATCGAAGAAGGAAGCTCACAGACACTAATACCTTCTAAGTCCTTCCGGCTGTCTGTACTGGCCAGGCCCTCTCTCAGTAGCCATCAGCACCCAGCTAAGTGCCCTCTACTTCAAAATCTCTCATTTTGATTGAATGGAAATAGTGACACATTTCCATGAAGATATGGCAATTACAAAAAGAAAAAAAAAATCCCCATACTGATGGGTGTGAAGTGGCTCAGCGAGGTTGATTATATGTGATGAAATGGGTAAAGAGGTATAAAGATATGACTAAGACAAAAATGACACAAAAAAGAGCAAATGTAAACTGATTCTGGACCTTTTACCACCTAATAAAAAAGTTATTACAGGTGAAGAAAAATAATATTTTCTTCAATCCTCATAGGTTCTTAATAAGAATGGATCCCTGGGGTGGTGCCTGTGCTCAAAAGAGTAGGGCGTTGGCCCCATATACCAGAGGTGGTGCATTCAAACCTGGCCCCCATAAAAAGAAAAAAAAAAATAGATCCCGTGTATCAGAGGGCAAATTAGCAAGAGAAAAGCAAACAATATATTAACAATTTTTTCACATATTTATGGAAAACACCCAGAGAATGAGTCATTCTCACAAAATGAGTTTTTATTTTCAACTAGTATAACATCCTCAATAAAAAGAGTAAGCTTTTGGAAACATGTTGAGGCAAAGAAAAATTACTTTGAGTCTCTTAGGCAACAACCTGTGAGAATACAAATCAACAGCAGATAAAAGCTGGTTAATAAATCTTATTAATGTAGATTCCTCTGGTACCATGCCCAGACCCAGAAGAGTTTAAACTTATCTTCAATGGTCAACCTTTGTTCTCCTTTGTGGTGATGGGTTGGGAACAATATATTTTCTCTTTGTAAATCTATATCTTGCTTTTAGGCAAAGCAAAAATACCAGCATCATTTTTACACACCTAGAAAAAAATAATCCTAAGCTTCATAAAGAAACAAAAAAAGAGCCTGAATAACAAAGGAATCCTAAACAAAGAGAACAAATCTGGAGACATAACATTACCTAATTTCAAACTAAATTGCAAGCCTATAGTAAACAAAACAACATGCTCCTGGGTTAATTGTAGACATATAGACCAATGGAACAAAATAGAAAACCCAGAAATAAAAAAACATACCTACAACCAAACGATTTTTGACAAAGGAGACTAAAACATACACTGAGGAAAGGATGCCCTACTCAATGAATGGTGCTAGAAAAATTGGATAGGCCACAAGAAGAAGGATGAAATAGGACCTCAATCTCCCATTGTACACAAAAATTAACTTGAAATGGAATAAAGAATTAAGTATAAGACCTGGAGCCATAAAAATTCTAGAAGAAAATGTAGGAAACACATTTTTGGACTCTGGCCTAGGCAAAGAATTCATTACCAAGAGCCCAAAGGCAAATATAGCAACAACAAAAATAAATATGAGACTTCATTAAATAAAAATGTTATCCACAGTAAAGGAAATTACCAAGAATACAAATAGATAACCTACTAAATAGGAGGAAATATTCTCAAATTACACACCTGATAAAGCGTTAATATCCAGAATCTTCAAAGAACTAAAACAAATCAACATGAAAAAAATAAATAACATTATTAAAAAGTGAGCAAAAGAAAAACAAGGTTATTTTCAAAATAAGATAGAAAAATGAACAATAAATACCTGAAAAAATGGTCAACATCACTAATCATCAGGGAAATGCCAGTTGATACCACAATGAGATACCAACTTAGCCTTATTGGAATGGCCATTATTTAAAATAAAAAAAGCAACAGATATTGGTGTGGGTGCAGTGGAAAACTAACTTACATTCCCGCTATTGGTGGTAGGTAATGTAGGTTAGTTCAACCTCTATGGAAAACAGTATGAAGATTTTTCAAAGAACTACAAAGAAATTTACCATTCAATCCAGCCATCCTACTACTTAGTATCTATCCTAAGGAAAAAAAGTCATTAAATCAAAAATAATCATTCAATCCAACAAACAAAAACACCTGTACCTAAACATTCATCACAGCACAATTCATCAATGCAAAGATATGGATAGGCCACAGGCAGAAGGATGAAAAAGGGTAACCGTGGTACCCATCAATTGATGAGTGGATAAAGAAAATGTGGTCTACATACACTACGTACACTCAAACTTCAAAAGAAATAAAAATTGCTTGCAGCAACTTGCATGGAACTGGAGAACACTTCATAAATGAAGTAGCTCAGGAACAGAAAAAAAAATACCACATATTCTCAGCAATAAGTGGGAGATAAAAGATGGGTACACATAGTGATAAAGTGGTGTGAAGGCCAGTGGAAACTAAGAAGGGGGGAAATAACGGGGTGAGAAACAAGAACTTTCCTTCGCAGCACAATGTACACTATACTGATGATAAGTGCTCTAAAAGCCCTGACTTAGCTATTATACGATTTATCCCTGTTACAAAAGTACTTGTACCCTATAATATTTTGAAACAGTAAGTATAAAAAAGAACAATTCTTCATACATTCTGGTTTCTTGCAATATAAATTCCCTGACACCCTAGTGGACTGGTACTACTGGGTGGGGAAAGAACCCAAATATTAGACATTTTTAGGAAAACTAGAAATCACATTTTGAGAAAAGGATTTGATAAAATAAAGAGGGCAGACCCTCTAATGTGAGGCCTAAACAGAAAGTTCTCGTTCCTAGAACTTTCCTCAGCAATTTGTTTAGAGACCCTGTATTCAAAGGCAGTGGTGTGCGGCTCAGTGTTTAAAAACAAGCTCCAAGGGAAGAAAATGAAATGACCTAACAGTGTTTGCTGATTTCCATGGTGTGAGAGGTGCCCACCCTGGTGCTCGCAGACCACATACAGATTAGGTGAGGACATTTTGCTCATCTGTGAGGGCAGCCATCATGAAAATTATGCATGGACTTTTTTTCTTTTCATCAACTTCCCCTAGTATTTGTGTATTTAACATGTGACCCTAAGACAACTCTCATTCTCACTGTGCTACAGAGAGGACAAAAGGGTGGACACGCCTGTGTGGCGGATTTCACGCTACCAACATGATATTACTGAGCTGCAGCTAGGAAGAGGCACGTGAATCTGCCTTTTGTAAAGCTGGTGTAACTCTGCACACCACTAGGAAGAATAAACCAGGAAGCAGAGACTGGACTAAGAGGAGACCCACTTGGAAAAGTACAATTCTTCTCATCAAGTACTTACTGCAGACGGTTTCCTGAAGAGGAAAAAACTCGATCTAATGTTCACTTTACCTGATCTTGCTGAATTAGAGATGACAGCAATACTGATGACATGACTTCTTGGACCCAGAGAAGCCCTACTGTCAATGTTTGGTTCAGGGCTTTGTGGGGAAACCTATAGTTTATTGCTAGCTGCCTCTTTGTCATGAATCAGATTCTTTATAATGAAGCAGCAAAAGCAGTTCAGTAAAGCCTAGCATCTTGTCCTGATGTACATATACACACCAGAAAGAGACACATAAACTCCACATCCACGGGTACTGTACTAGTTGTCTTCCATTCACACCTACAGAGTCCCTTCACTCTGCTTGTTTCCCTGAGTCTGACCTAAATGAACTATATCAATAGGCTCCCTGCCCCCTGGCTTATCATGGAGTTTGTCTGTGGAGGGAGACTAGGTTGTCTGAGGGGGAGGACTGACATCAGAGGGTTCTGACTTCCTCCCAGGGTTCCCTTAGCCTGGTTACATCCCTCCTCCAAAGGTAACAAGTCTTACTGTTTCTCTCTGCACAGCTGCTCTGTCTCCAGGTTCTGATAACGGCTCCCCATTCTATTGTCTTCACACTAAAGAACAATAAGGGACATCTTCTGTCATTAGTACTGATCCTTTGGCTTTCATCCAGCATGCCCTGAACCCTAATCAGAATATTCTTTTGGAGTAAACTATTTTTCCACACCAGGACCAGTCTGATCCTGGTAATAAGTGTGGAATTATTATGCAAGTAGTAAGCAATAAAAGAGAGAGCAGATACAGCAACATAAAAGAGAAAGTCCTTATAGACACATTTGTCCGAGATATATCTTTTTAGTCCCCTGAATTTTTTTACAGGAATAAGCTGGAAAATGTTCAAAAGCAATCTCTTAACAACAAAAAGCCCTGATTTGAAACAGAGTTTCCACTTTCTGTAGTGTAAATATTCTCACCATGGTGGCTTTCCAGCTACTAAAATAACATCCCCAAAGGAGATTTGGGAATAGATGTACAAAGTTGTTTCTCATAACCTGACAAGAGCCAAGTGCCAACCCAGCACTCCAGGGCCTGTTCTCATCTGTAATCTCACATTTTTTTGGTGATGTAAAATAATAAAAATTAAGATCTTGCCCTATATTCACTGTTTGATCTCCCTCCCTCTGTTTTTAACTCCAAGTCTGAATGAGGCTATTAGTTTTTAAAATTTATTCACAAGGAGATCATAGGTCAGGTGTTACACGACATATATGAGATAACCTTGAATGGAGAGAGAAGGTTACTCAATATAAAGGGAGGGGGAAAGGAAATGGACTCTCAATCATTCTTTTATTTTAAGCAATTTATGCAGCTTACATGTACCTGGTTAGGTAGATTTACTACATACAGGCCTATAGTTTTAATTGAAGACAAAAAAAGGAAGTGATTAAAAAAAGGATTCCTGATGAGAAACTAGGTTGATGACAATACTAATAATACATGTACTTACGTAAAACAATAAAGAACAGAATGGACACATTTTCTAATTCTAGAAAACCCATATATACTGTGTAACCTTCTTTTTTAAAGTGGTTTAATCAGATTGCCCAAGATGTCAGTCTAGAAACAAATTATCAATAATATGATTTGAAAATGGATTTATATTCATTATTATAAAGAGCCTTACCCCAAGTGTATATTTTCCTTCAGAGGATTAGTTAATAGATACAAGGACTCATGAGAAAGCATGAGAGATAGCAAAACCTTTACAAATTAAGCCAGTGGATTACAATACACACCAGAACTGTTTTCTCAGTAATATTTGAGGTCTTATTATACTCAAGTCAGTATTAATGAAGTTTCCCTAAAGTTTAATGATGAATAAGGGCTGTAAATTGTACCAATGTAAATTTTCAAGATTTGATATTTAATCTACCTCTGAGAAAAGTTGGAAAAAGGGTTCATGAAACCTCTCTGGACTATTTTCCTGTGAGTTTGTAATTCCTGTGAGTTTATAATTATTTCAAAATGAAAATAGTTTTTAAAACTTGATAAATACATGCAAGATGGTTTTAAGTTTTCTTAATAGTGAAAAGCAAAAACAAACCAAAAAGAGCATGTAATACTGGTACTAGAATAAATACCTGTTCTTCCTAATATAACAAAAATGACTGAAACAATACATAAAAAACAATATGGAAAAAAGTAAAATGTGCTCCTTGATCAGCAAACACGTTAGGAACCCTCACATAAAATATAGCTATAAGTTTGAAGGGAAAAAGTTGAAATAAATTATGCAGTGAATAAGGTTTACTATAGAGTTCCAAAATAAGGCATATTTTCTATAAATCTTAGATTTGGTACTTGCTACGTATTACTTAAATAATTAAGTACATAAATTTTTTTTAGGTACAAAAGAAACTCAGAGTAGGGGATACAAATTCTCAGTGACAATTTTTCTTTACTAGTAATATAATAATCTTGTGAAGTAAAAAAAAAATTATTATTATGAATAATTACCAATAAAGTTGTTGCTTTAAAGGGAATTTTTTAAAATTCCAAGATTACATTGGCTAGAACTTCCAGCACTATGCTGACCGGCAGTGGCAACAGTGGATGTCCTTGTGTGGTTCCAATTCTAAGTGGAAATGCTTTGAGTTTTACTGCATTCAGTATGATATTGGCTGTGGGTTTGTGATAGATGGCCTCTATTAGTTCAAGAAATGTCCTATATATCTCATCAATTCACAGTGACCAAATGTGGGATCAACCCAGGTGCCCATCAACCCATGAATGGATTTTGTGGTATATGTACACCACGGAATACTATTAACACACACACACACAAAATGGAGACTTTACATCTTTTGCATTTACCTGGATGGATTGAAGAACATTCTTATTAGTAAAGTACCACAAGAATGGGAAAGTATCCAATGTTTTCAATACTAATATGAAACCAACAGATAATCAACTACACCCCCATATAAGAGAGAAACAAAGTTAAATTCAAGTGGGGAGGGAGAAAGAATGAGGACGGGAGAGGAGAAGAAGGAGGGGAATTGGTAAGCTCTCACCTAATAGGCACAATGTAAGGGTATACAGCATAACTACTCGATGAATGGGTCAACTGCAACTTGAACTTTACCTAACAAACCCAAATAATGTAACCTCACATTTAATCTGAAATTTTAAAAATTGTAATAGATATTTATATTTGAAGTATGTATATATTTCTTAGTTAATGTACAAAACAAGACTTTCCTTAAAAATGTTTTACATTAAAAATGCTTTAAATTTAAAAAGAAGGGATATAAATAAAGTAAAATAATTAAAATCCTGCTAATGTGCTGGTAAGTCTATCTGACTGTTGTGTTGGTGGAACTGCCTAATGTCAAAATGATAATTATCTCATATCTGCTTCTGTGTGCCTATATGGTCATCACAAAGCACAGAATTTTATACATGCCAAACTCAAAAGAACTTGAGACATAGCACTGAGTAAAATATTCATGATGTGAAAGTTGATTTAACTTTAGCAAACAGACTTACCTACTACATTAAATTAATGTTAATTTGACTTTTATTGGTTTTATAGTTTTCTTTGTGTTTAATATATAAATTGTTTTGATTATATTATTTTATAATAGTTATAAGCAGATGGAGCTTTTACCTAGCTTTACATTCATAAATGCTTACATAACATTACAATAAAAATTTAATATTCACAATCCAGAAGATTTGGGGGGGTTAATTCTTTAAAAGTGAGCACGTTTTACTCAAATTTGAGAGACTTGCTCTTAGTCCTTGTTACTGTCCCAAGCCCCAAGTTAGGTTTTCTTGTGATCAGTTAGATAGAATGAATACAAGCTAGTACTTGGTAACACAAGACAGTGACTACAGTTAACGATAATTTATTGTATATTTTAAAATAACCAAAAGAGAGGAATTGTAATGTTCCTAACACAAAGAGACAAGAAATGCTTGAGGTAGTCGTATCCTAATCACCCTGATTCAATTACACACACACACTGTGTGCTTGTAGCAAACATCACATGTATTCCATAAAAATATATAACTATTATGTACCCATAATGATTAAAAATAATGTTAAAATCTCATTAGTGTTCTGTGTTAAGCGGTTCTAACTGGAAGTAAGATAGTCTTATTTTAAGGCAAATAAAGTGCACACCTCTTAGAGACCACAGCTGTCAGTATTTAAAACACCAACAGTGTGAAAATTGCAGTACAGTTTTGCTTTTCTCAGGTTTCAGGTTCTCACAGTCAGCTATGGTCTGAAAGTGTTAAATGGCAGATTCCTAAGTCCTAAACTGCACACCCTTCTTATAGTGCGATGAAAACTCAGGAGGTGCAGGTGGATGGCTCCTTGACCCATGTATCGGTGTGTAGCGACTGAGCTGCCATTTCTCCTACCAGACCGACTGTGTAGTACCACAGTGTGTGCTTGTATTCAAGGAAATCTTATTTTATTTAACAATGGCCTGAAAGTGCAGAAGCAGTGATGCTGGCTATTTGAATACGGCAAGGAAAAGCCATAAAATGCTTCAAGCGAAAAGGTGAAAGTTTTAGACTTAATAAGGAAAGAAAAATAAGTTACATATGAGGTTAAGATCGAAAATAAAAATAAATCTTCTAACCATGAAGCTGTGAATATATCATTATATTTGTTTTCTTTTATTTTTAGTTATACGTTTATTATTCATTATTGTTAGTCTGGCCTTGTGTCTAATTTATAAATTAAACTTTAGCATAATTAAAGGAAATTAAACTTTTCCTGTAGTGCAGGAAAAAAAAAGATTAAATATAAGGGTTAGGTATGATTCTTGGTTTCAGGTATCCACTGGGGGGGCTTGGAAATTACCCCCTGTGGATAAGGAGGGACTACTCCACGTGACTTTGGTCAGTCTTTAAGTGAAGATGATAATTACTTCAGGAGGATGACAATAATGAAGACTTTTCATTACAGCCTGGAAAGAAACAAGATTAGGATGCCTTCTACCTCGGGAATTTCTTCGCCTATGTTCTCATTCCCAGAAAATAAGAGTACATGAATATTATTATAAGGCAATACTTATACACATAAAGAATATAATATCAACCACTACAAAATCCCTGAAAAATATGGAACTTTTTATGACTTCCAAAAAGAAGAAACATATCCAATTGGTTGGGAGATGATAGAATTTCTTCCTATTTGTCAGAAATTTAACATAAATCTTTGCTTCCCTTGTGCTGTTTTGATGAGGTCTCTTTTTTTCCTCATGCTCAGTATACTCCTGGTCTGGTCTCTTTCCCAATGCAAGATTCAGCTCTTTTCCATATGGCATTCCAAAGAAGCTTTCCTAGGTTCCACTGACTGACACCTGGGTGGCAGATGGTACCACTGGCCCACTATATACTTCCAGGATTGATGAAGAAGACTGTCAGGACCTGGACTGCATTGGCCTGGTGCCTCACAACAAAAACATCTGCTCAGGGGGAGTGAGGGCAACTGGAAATAATTTTCATAAAAATGACCAGGAGCTTGTTGAGTTTCAAATGTTGCTTTTATTTCTTCTCTTCTTTACATTTACACACCCTTAGATTTCTGCATCAAAACATACTATGAATAAATTGGACAAGATGGTATCTTAAAGCTCGGACATAATCCACTTTTTCTGGGCATGCACTTGGCCTGGGACAGATGCACTTCATAGCTTGCCATGTCCTTCTGCTTACCAGGCTTGTCTGACCATATGTGGATAAGGACTTGCACAACTCTATCATGCCCTTGATTGCTCTGAAGTGGCAAGGACAGCTGATCTGGCAACATGAATACAGAGAATGATCACAGAATCAATGTCCTAGATTCATATTTAAAATAGAGAAATGGGGAGGGTTTCTTTTAAAGCTTTAATTTAAAATACGATTATTTTACCAATGCAGAATTAATTCATTAGCTCATGAGATCAGATGAATCTACCTGTGAGACCTGTCAAGGAAATCCCCTGTGTTCATTGCTTTAGTCAAACACTTGTAAAATTTCTACCAGATGTCTGGTATATGCTAAACCTGGGTTTTACCTTCCCCAGGGGCTTCCTATACTACTCCCTTTGACCCCTGGCCCTCTCAGTACTCAGTTTTGTCTGGTTATGAAACAGATTTTATGCCTGTGCTATGATCTCTTTCCTTTATACTTTCAGGAAATCAGTGTTATTCCCACAGAGGTCGAGGTTACCTGCACCGTGAAGCTAATGAAGTCTAAACTTCTCAGTGGCCCCTCCTTGGGCCTCTTTCTAAGATCTGGAAGGAACCTTAGCAATGCATTAGGTTGTAAAAATGAAAGGAGTTTCTTTATTATGTTTTTAAGGCAATTTCACCAAATTGTATGAGCTTTAGCCCTCCCACACACACTACCCTTATGTAACAGAGAATGGAAATGAATGGATAAAACACCCACCATTTCCCCCAATCTGCTCATAGCCAGAATACAGTACCAAGAAGAAGAGTACATTTGAGTACAAGGTGACATAGCTTCTTTTCAGCCTAGTTAGTGCTATAGCACCTTATCTAGCAAGATGGTAAATGCTAGGAAGTTGAAGAAATCAGCATTCTTAGCAACATCTGCAGGGGTCATTTCTGTTTGGAGGAAACATGAAAGGAATTACATTTCTTAAAATTCCTATTTGTCAATGTTACATGCAGCAATGTTTAGAAACAGAGCAAGAAGTACAGGTGAGATCTTGATTGTTACAGGTGAAGATAGTGAAATTAAAGTCTGGCTTTTAAACAGTTGTTGCAACAAGACAGCTTGAGAAGCTCTGTGAACGAACGGTATTGGTGTTGAGAAGTTGCCTGATGAACAGGACCCTGTGTGGGCCTTGGGAAGACTCTACAGCCCTTCTAGAACAAAGCTTCCCTCAATGTCTTCTAAGGATTCTTCATATAGCAGTCAAAAGCACTGATTCACTATTCAACTGACATTCAAATCTTGGCTCCCCCAAGATTGTATTATTAACCTTATGATAAAGCACAATTTCTTAAAGCCTCAATTCTCTTACTTGGAAAGTTTTACAGTTATAAAGAAGAGCTATCATACCTCAATGAAAGGTTAGAAAGACTAAATGTGATGATGTATTGTACATGGAAAAGCCCTAAGGAAAGTGTATTGTGGCATTTTTAACACCTCAGCCCTCTAAAAATAGAACAATTTCCTATCACTTTCTGAATATATTTATGCTTAAGTTGACTTTGTGTAAACTGTACTTAGTATATTCACCATAGTGTGAAGAATTAATTTTATTTTTTAATTTCTTTTTGAAAAATTTCAGATTAACTTATTGGCACATACAATTAGGTTACATTTTTTGAGTTTGCAAGATAAAGTCCAAGTTGTATCTAAGTGCTTCATCTAAGAAGTATGACATATACCCCTACACTACATCCATTAGGTGAGAGCTTACCAGCCCCAACCTTCTTGAATTTAACCTTTTTATCTCTCATATGTGCATGTAGTTATTCATCTACTAGTCTCAAATATTGAGTATATAAAATGCTTGCTTTTCCATTCTTAATAGAATGTTCTCCAAATTCATCCAGGTAAATACAAAAGATGTAAAGTTCTCATCTTCTTATGGCTGAATAGTATTCCATGGTGTGTGTGTACATATACCACAGTATATTAATCCATTACTGATGGACACTTGGGTTGTTTCCACATCTTTGTGATTGTGAATTGAGCTGCTATAAACATTCAAGTGCAAATGTCCTTACAATAAAATTATTATTTTTTTCTTCTTGGTAGATACCTAGTAATGGAATAGTGGGATCAAATGGGAGGTCTACTTTTAGCTCTTTGAGGATTCTTCATACTTCTTTCCAACAAGGCTTACTAGTTTGCAATCCCACCAACAGTGTATACGTGTTCCTTTCTCTCTGTACCCACATCAGCATCTGGAGTTTGGGACTTAATGATGTCGGCTATCTTCTCTGGGGTTAAGTGATATCTCAAGGTGGTTTTTAATCCTTCCAGGTACTTAAAAGAGAAAACTGAATAGCATGGAGCAAATTGTGTCTAGTGACCATTCTGGTTCATGACTGAGCATACTGCATAACACACCGCAAATAGCAGCACTCCTGAAAGCCACCATCTCAGTCTCTAAAAGTCTCTGGCTGGCTGAAAATGCTGATGATACACTCAAGCAAAACACAGAGATTGAGATGTCTTATAATTTTAAGAAAGCCATCTGTTCTTAAAAGGTTTAAAAAATTCGTTATCTAGTTGAGCGTGGTGGCTCATTCCCATAAACCTAGCACTCTGGGAGGCCAAAACAGGTGGATTGCTTGAGTTCAGGAGTTCAAAACCAGTTTGAGTAAGAGTGAGATCCTGATTCTAATAAAAATATAAAAAAACTACTCGAGCATTGTGATGAGCACCTACAGCCCCAGATACTTGGGAGACTGAGGCAGGAGGATCACTTGAGCCCAAGAGTTTGAGGTTGCTGTGAGCAAAATGGCACCATGGTACTCTACTCAGGGTGGCAGAATGAAACTCTGTCTCAAAAGAAATTAAAAAAAAGGTTGTCTAATCAGATCACACAAGATGTCAACCTGAAACACAAAATACAGTAAGAGTCTTTGAAACATGTGTTTACATCCCTTATTATATATTAAGAACCCTGTTGGAAGAGCACACTTTCTCCTGGTTTATGAACCAAGCAGTAGTATGCAGGCAATATTATGATAGATGAAAAAACATTTAAAAACTAAGCAATGACAATGAAACAGACACCTCAGTTATATTTTCATTAATATTTGAGATTTGTTTTCATAGAAGCCAGTGTTTACAAAGTTTCACTAAAATATAATAATGAATAAGATCTGTTGATTGTCCTAATGGCAATATCCTGGTTTTGTTATTTGAGGTTATACTAGTGTTACATGTAACATATTACCTCTGAGTGAAGCAGGGTATGTGGGACCTATCTGTAAGTTTTTGTAAATTGCATGAGTCTATAATTATTTTAAAATTTAAAAAGTTACAAAACTTTGCATGGATCTGTTTTACACTTTTTTTTTTTTTAGAGACAGAATCTCACTTTATTGCTGTGGGTAGATTGCTGTGGCATCACACAGCTCACAGCAACCTTCATCTCTTAGGCTTAGGTGATTCTCTCGCCTCAGCCTCCCAAGTAGCTGGGACTCCAGGTGTCCGCCACAACACCCAGCTATTTTTCTGTTTTTTGCAGTTCAGCTGAGACCGGGTTTGAACCCATCACCTTCGGGATATGGGGCTGGTGCCCTACTCAATGAGCCACAGGCGCCACCCTACACATTTGAATTTTTAATAACATTGCAATTGAAAAAAATTCTGATCATCAGAAGGCCACTTCCTTATAGAACGGTACTAGTTTGAAGAATCTTCTAGCCAGGCAAAGCTCTGCCCCTCAGTACTACATGTTATAGAGACTCACTTTGACTACAGCCAGGCCAAGCAGAGTCATACAAACAAGGCTCCGTGTGCCTCATGAACTGATGATTATCACTGAGATTGTCTGCTTTCTGATATCATTTCTTTGCAGTTTTTGGCCGGGGCTGGGTTTGAACCCATCACCTCCGGTATATGGAGCCAGCGCCCTACTCCTTTGAGCCACAGGTGCTGCCCCCCCACTGATATCATTTCTTAAGGAAAGCACAGCTATTTGCCAGTGCGATGTCCAGAGTTTTTGTTTTGCTCCTGACACTGACATAAAATCTTTAGCCAGATAATCTATTCTGTTTTTCTCTAGGACTGTAACACTGGCCACATGCAAAATAACCAAAGGCTTTTTTTAGTGCCCCTTTCTCAGATACCCTTTGCTTTTTTTTGATTGAGCACCTTCCATTACAGAAGAGGGAAAAGCTAAAACAATCTATTAAGTCACTGTATTCAATGGCAAAGCCTTAGAAGACCAGTAGCTGGGTGGCAGACCCTTGTTTTGGTGCAGTGGACTCAGCCCTTGGCAGCTATCACTGTATTTTCTGTCAGAAAGAAGTGATACTAGGATAGCTGTCTTTGAAGCGCAGGAGTGGGGATGAACTCCATCAACTCAAGTTTTTGACAATCACTGCAAATCAAGGCATTGTAACCTGACAGCAAGAATTAACCTGTGGGATGTTTGTTCTGCACCATGCTCTCTGCTGTGTTTCCTTAAGAAGCTCACAGAACATTTTCCACGTGGCATCCTTCTGTGAGTCTTCTTTTGCTGCTGTATTTATAACTGGTTGATACAGCTCATGCCTTTCAATTTTGTGGTTGTTCCTTGCTTTATAATAAAAATTGTTACTTTCTGCTTGGTTAGGCTCCTGATCTTGTGTTATTCCTGCAGGTTTTTGGCATCCGATGGTTAAAGCCCACAATTCCTGGATCCTTCCAAGTTATTTTTGTTCCAAATTCATGGCTTAAGTCAGTGCTTAAGTCATTCATAGAGACAGGCTGCTCCTTTATTAGTAGGAAAAAATTTTGATGGAAGGACAGCGCTGCTTTCCTGGGAATCAATACATGCTCTCTCTCTCTGTATCATCCAGTTATACTGTACTTAGAACCCAGAGACTAATTCTCTGCATAGGCCTGCCTTTTGGGGTTCAGGACTCTTATCAGCAGATGTGTTCTCAGTTTAAGGTTTCTCAGAAAAAAAAAAAATTCTCCTAATGCTTCTATAAGTTGAACAGATATACAAATTCTTGTCAGAATTTTGGTGGATAATCATGAATAAATATGCAATCAGGGCGTATCAGGTGTCTCTCAAACTTTCTTACTGTTTGCCTTTCCTTGGAATTCATTTTAGACACTCTCTGAGGGTTCATAAGAGATGATTTGCATCAACAGGATGCTTTCTGGCATCCCTCAAGTAGTACCAACTTGGTCTATGTTAGCATCGTCTTTTCCCCAGACAACCCTGTAGTAGGTGACTACAAAGCTCAGCCCTGGAAAAAGCAGATAGTATCACATTCTTCCATATCATTAATCTCTCTGGTGAAACCTGCATTTCAGAGTGCTGGCAAGAGGAAAAGAACCATGGGCATAGGTCTGTCCTATTATGAGATTTATTCATTATTTAGGTCTTCATGGGCAAAATATTTTAAAGGATGTGAGATTGCACATGGGAGAACTAAAACAATAGATAATAGCATAGAGTTCTTAAACTTCGCGGCACCCAGTGGAGGTACAAGATGCAGTGGCATTGCCCACATAGAGCAGTGTCTTAACCAGATCTGAAGAACTCTGTTCTTGATTCATAAATGTTTTTTCTTAAAGTTTGCATCTTCATCTTGAAGAAATTATCCAGTGAATTTATTTACTACATTTAAAGGAATGCTTTCAAGCATCAGAATCTTGTAGTTTTTCAAACAAAATCAAAGCAAGCAGGCCACATCTGGAACTGAGGTGTGAAGGCAGACTCTGTATGCAAGTGTTTCTGAATATACAGAAAAACTCTTCCACATCCACATATTAACTGGGTGATTTCTGCACTGTCATTGTACCTGACAAGTTCTGAGAATTATACATTCAGCTCTTCATTTATCTCTATAAAACTAAAGGCAAAGGACACAGGGGCAGTCACATAGTGTCTCTCGACGAAGAAGCCTTTTAATCCATGGAACCAACTCAGATTAAAATAGAGTATCTAGAGTATCAAGGTGGAAGGGACAAATAATTCCATGGAGGTATGATACAAGGTAGAATGGCTGATGAACTCTACAGGGAAATATAGATTTCAACTTGTAGGCCTGCCACAAAAAATGCCTCAGTTCTATTACATCCCAAATAAATGTTCTTGCCTTCTTATCTCTTTCGTCTTCCTCTTTCTTGCTCCCCTAGATTGAAGACTGTTCAGTCAACACTTACTAGTAATCCTCTATAAAGCTTATTACTTCTTTTCTTTTTTATTGGAAATTCTTTAAAAGCTGACTCTTTACTTCCATAAGAGGTGCAACAGAACAAGCAAGAGCTGACTCGTCCCTTTTTTCTAGAGAGAAGCACCCCAATGCCGTCAGAGTAGCTATATGCACCACAAGCATGAATCAATCCTCTTCTCTGTCTTCCTAGCCTTAATACAGTTAGGGAAGCACATAGGATACAGTTCTATCCAATGACATATCTACTCAGGTAGCACTGGACAGGGCTTAAGGTGGACTTGTTTTCCTACTAAAACAAACAAAAAATTCTGGTATAATATTTTTCTCCTTCCCCTTCTTTCTGCTTGAATGCAGACACAAAGCTAAGGCTACAGCAGCCATCTTGTGGTCATGATGGGAAAACATTTAAGGATGGCTTGACTCATCACAGAGATGCCAGCTCGGATGCCAGCTGCCAAAACAATACAATAAGCTGTATCAATTGAGACATTTTATATAAAGAACAGCCTTCACTATTTAAAGTTAGTACCCAGTGCCTCCCAAATGCTACAGGATGCCTTCTGTTTAAAGAGTCAAACAGTGGAAGGTTAGTCCAGATGATTCCATAATTTGTACTTATTTGTGGCTGGATAGAGATAAACTTGGTCAGAAACTGGCCAATTTAAGAACTCTCAAGAAAATTGAAAATTGGAGGCAGAGCCTGACTGTGATGGCTGAGCTGAGACAATAGCTGAAAGGTCATCTCAAAAAGAAGGAAAAATTTGAGATGGAAAAGAAAACAAATAATAATAGGATGGGTGTAATTCCGAGGGGAAAGTGCCAGAACCTGAAAGAGATTCCACAGGAAGAAGGTGCAGAGCACACCAACGACCTTATCAACAAAGGACAACCCCTTAAGACCTGGAGTCCAGCAAAACAGGTAGGTGAAATGGTTTGTTCCTCTGTCCCTCACATCTCTGCCTGTCAACCAATTCCTGAGCTGCTGGAGAGCATCTTTATCCTCATGAACCCAAAAACTGCTGCTGCCAGGGAACTGGGAGCTAGTTTCTTAAATACAAAGCACCAGTCTGCCAGTGCCCTCAGGGCTGCTTCTCCTCACCACAGATCCAAGCTGAGATGGCAGGAGCTATATTGCTTCTCCACCCACCATGTGCCTTTGTTCTTCCCAGAGTGCTTCAACCCCTCAGGGTTGATCTTGCTCATTCCAAGACAAATACTTCCCAATTCCAACCAAGACTTCAGGGGTCACAGGGAGCAGAACTGGGACATTCCAGGGAGGCTGCCTTCCGGAGAGAGGGATAGAGATGACCATAATGCTAACTTCCCTTCATACAGATGCTTTTATTCCTCTTCTGCTCTCCCCCCACAACTTCCCTACTCCCTACGCACACACACATACACACAGAGCTGCTAAGAGAGATGATTAAGCCAAGGCTCTATGAGCTATTGCTTCCCCCTGTTAGTGCACATAACACACCACACTAAGGCTTACACAGAGATAAAGGCTCAAGTATTTCCACATAAAGGCTAGCAGAAGACCAAGGGGGTACTCAAACTATAAGTTCTCTGCACATCAGTCCTCCCCAGTGCAACTTGCCCCACTGCCCCCTCAGAGCAGGATACACCTTGAAGCAGAGGGAAATCAAACCTGCTGGACCATCCCATAGGCAGCTCAGGGCCAGAACACTTTTCCCTGGCACAGAGATTGATCTTTAAGACCCAGGGACAGGTCCGTAGGCCAGATACCATACCTTTGATTGTGTTGTTAAGGGGGGCAGAGGGGAGATCTGTGAACTAATCTCAGGAGTTGAGGCAGCCCACTTGGGCAGAACTGAATAAAGAACACAGTATGAGTCCCACCTGTAGCACAATTGCTAAATACCCATCCCCTACAAGTGAAGGTCATGCTGTCAGCCTAGCGTAGTATAGCCAGCCCACCTGCCATCAGAGATCATCACTGAGCTTATGAGAGAGCTCAGATAGTTTGAACTCCTGCTTGTTGGCAGACACTGGTGAGTGCAAGCTCACCCAATCCAGCCATGCCCAGCCTCAGTCTGCCACTTACTTTTGCTATGGTGGGGGAAGAAGTACTTAACTGGAAGTTTCAGGGTCCCCCACACCACCTGGGGCATTTGAATTATTCTTCAGAGGATTATATCCAATCACAAATCTCCCAAACAACACTGCAGCATGTTCCTTTTGGTGAGCACCACCTATTGATAGAGCGATCAATTTGCACAGCCCTTTACAACATATACTGACTCAATTATACCGAATATGGTTAATTCTTCCCCACAAGCACCACCTACTGTATAGGAGATTAAACTGGACATGCCAATGAAATTCATACTTTTAAGAAGACCACAGGATTGGGGAAAGAGAAAGGATTTCAAAGATCTCCATCTTGCCTCATGAAAGAGAAACAGTAAATCTGCCCACACACATGGCTCACCACTGCTACAGCCCGCTATTAGCAACTGAGAAAACCACCACACTAAGGATATCCATAACCAAGGCATCTATTCAGAATCTAGATCATCAGCAAAACATTCCCAATCAAAGCCAAAGTTTCTTACCCAACATATGTGACAGACATCCTTTTCAAGTGTTGAGGAGAAAGAAAATCCAAGCAAAGCAGAAGTGACCGCAGATGAGAAGGAATCAGTGAAAGAACTCCATAAGTATGAAAAAATCAGAGCAAAAGGATACTCCAAAAAGGGAACACTAGCTCTTTAGCAATGCATACCAACCAAAATAAAAATACTGAAATGACATATAAAGAATTCCAAATATGGATTATAAGGAAGCTCAATGAAATCCAAGAGAAAATGGAAAACCAACTAAAAAAAAAACAGAAAAAAAAATTCAGATATAAAACCATCCACATACAACCAACTGTTCTTTGACAAAGCAGACGACAATTCGCTCTTGGGGAAAGAAGTTCTATTAAATAAATGGTGCTTGAAAAATTGGATAGCCACATGTAGAAGAATGAACCAGGATCCATATTTTTCACCACTCACAAAAATTAATTCAGGATGGATAAAAGACATGAATGTAAGACATAAAACCCTAAAAATTCTAGAGAAGCGTATAGGAAAAACTCTTGTAGATATTGGCATAATCAAAAAAATTATGAGGAAGACCCCAAATGGCAATCACAATAACAACAAAATCAAAAGCCTTCTGCATAGCTAAGGAAATAATCAGCACAGCAAAAGGACAACTTAAAGAGTGGGAGAAAATATTCACAAGCTGCACTTCTGATAAAGGGCTAATAAGCAGAATCTACAAAGAACATAAGCAAATCAGTAAGAAAAAAATGATTCCCATTAAAAACTGAGCAAAAGAACCAAATAGTAGCTTTTCTAAAGAAGACAGACAAATAGCAAATAAATACATGAAGAAATGCTTGGAATTACTAATTATGAAGGAAATATAAATTGAAACAACAATTAGATATTACCTTGCCAGTAAAATGGCTTTTATTAAAAGGTCCAAAAGCCACAGATACTGGCATGGATGCACAGAAAAAGAAACACATATACATCATTGTTGGGACTGCAAATTAGTATAACCCCTATGGAAAACAATATGGATATTCCTCAAAGAACTAAAAGTAGACCTACCATTTGATCCAGCAATCCTAGTACTGGATATTTACCTAAAGGAAAATATGTCATTTTATCTAAAGGAGACCTGCATTTGAATGTTTGTGGCAGGACAATTCACAATTACAAAGAGGTAGAATCAACCCAAGTATCAATCAATTCATGAGTGAATTAACACAAGCTGGTATATGTATACAATGGAATACTACTTACTCTTAAATAAGGATGAATTAAGTCCTTTTGACACAATTTGGGTAGAACTGAAAACTATCATCCTAAATGAAATATCTAAATGCACACTAAATTTACCCTTCATTAAATTGGAACTGATGAGCACACATGTGAACAAAGTATAGTAAAACTCAGTGGAATTGAAAAACGGGGGATAGGAAAAGGAGGGAACAAGTACAGTGAACACTATTTGAGTGATGGACAAACTTATAACCCTTACTCAAGCATTACAAAAGAAATCTATGTCCAGAAGTATACAACCTCCAGCCCTTGGGCTGTTTGTATATTATTGAGGACGGGTTATCTACAGTGTTGGATATCATGAAAAGTATGTACTGACCTTTTCTTTTGCTCATCAGCTGTCATTAGCATTTGTGTATTAATAGGTGTCCCAAGACAACTCTTATACTTCCAATGTGCAGCATAAAAAAGATGGGATATCCCCAAACCATAGACATTTGTACCTCTACACTATTTTGAAATAAAAATATTTTTTAAAAAGAAAGTTGAAATTTTTTAAAGTGAAAGATTGGTTTACCTGCCAAGAGTTTTCTACCTCATAAATTACCTTATTTCTCATTATTGCCCAAAGTTGGCACATAAATATTTTATTACTTTGGAACTAGCCAGTGAATACAGTGGCTACAGTGAACACAGTGAATTCAGTGTTCTAGTATTTGGGGAGAAAGGCATTAAGCATCAGTGGGCCTGAGTTGATATTTCAATTATTCAAGACTCCCTGTATCTTAATGAACTTAAAATAAGATAAGAGAAGGGCTTGTTCCCGGGTAGTTTACTGGTTTGCTTCCTCAGTGTCTCTCCCTTACTACAAATAAGCAGGTGAGGCACGTCCTTTTCATGTTTCTCACCATGATGTCCTTCAAATATCATTCTGTCCCTTGTTAACAATTTTCAAAAAATTATCACTGAGAGATAACTATGGAAAAAAAGTTAAAGTTCACTGTCTGCCTACCTGCTTTTTACCCTTTACCCAAGAACTGGATTGGAACAAAAGAGGAATACAAGGATAAGAACATACTGAGAACAGAAGACAAACTATAATTACTAGGGGACTGAGAAAGCTAGGGAGGCACTTAATTTTTTTGGCTTATGCATAAAGAATGTGAGAATCTCATATATGCATATGAGAATCTCTATAAAACATGAAATAAGTAAGAGTAAATGATAGTAGGAAGAGAAGAGGTAAGGAATTAATAGTGTCTTCTGCATTTGTGGGGGAAGGGTCTGTAGAAAGTTTATGAAGATAGAGAATTGAAGAAAGGACAAGAGATATTAAGAAATATTGCTGTGAAATATTTGGAGAGTCTTAAATCTTGAAGATTTCAAGAGAATATTTTCATAAAGAAAACCAGTAACTCTAATATTTATTCTTTTCAATATTTGAGTTTATGTTTTTTATATAAAATATTGGTTTTGTTTTTGTATAAAATATTGTTTGTATTTTTTAATATTCTTTACTCTTTACAATATTTTAGTTTATGTTTTCTTTCATCACACCAAATAAAATTGGATTATATGCACTCATAACAATGCATACACATTTAAAATTTCAGTACATAGATAGATACTCAAAATGGTAAGGAATGGCCAATAATAAGTATACACATAAGAAAAATCTTCAGACAATTCACAAAGAAACCCAGAAACTAACAATTAATAGAAACATTAACCAGAGGTAGAATCCTAAAACGTCACAGTGCAAAGGATGATATAGGTTAACATGTGCATCACATGTTAAACCCGAGGCTAAAACAGATTAATGAACTTGTCCAAGGCTATTCCCTAAGTTTGCTCCCTGTACCACAGCATAGCACATCCCATTGATCTGCTGCTTACAATATCCACAGATCAGCCAGCAGGTCAGGACTCAGGCTTGCATTTTGTTCACTTTAGACCAATAGGAGCTGTAAGAAACTATGATTGACATTTACTTCCAGAAGAATGAAAGAAGTAAATTACAGAAAAAGCACAGTTGAATGCGGGTGCAACATCTGCCAACAGCAGAGGGAACATGCACTCATCTGCCATGACACCAGGAAATGAAACTATAGTGAAAGACCAAAGTGTTCTCTAGGTGCTGTCATCCTCTCTGGTTTTCCAGGGCACATAAATACTGACTACATGGTCTGTTATACAGCCAGTGGTACAGAAGTGTAGAATGAGCCACTGTGTCTATCTCTTATACCCCCTCTTATAATTGTACCCTTTATAATTCTATACATGCAACAAAATGTTAGGATAGACTAGGATGAAAATATGCCATTTTTCTGCTGGAAAAAAATAGTAGATAAGAAGGGATTCCTAGGCCTTTGGAATATGGCAATACAACAGTAAGCTCCATGTGTTTTAAGCCTCAAATAAAATAAAAGTTAAGAAGAAAAATTGAAAATTCATGAGCACTAAAATTATATTATTCATATGATGCTAGGCAAGATGAATAAGCCAAAGCCCTCTCACTCAAAATGAACATGTTATAAAGCTATGAACATGAAAGAAAGGTAAGCTCTATCTAGCATGATGGCATCGTGAGAACAGAGGCCTAAATTTCATAGAGTAAAGGTAGGGACATTTCCATTTGCAATAACATGGAAGGGATTGCAATCATAACTCAGGAGCCCCCCCCTTTTTTTTCTTTTTTTGCAGTTTTTGGCCAGGGCTGGGTTTGAACCCATCACCTCCAGCATAAGGGGCTGCCACCCTAGTCCTTTGAGCCACAGGTGCCGCCAGGAGACCCTTCTTACTGGCCTTTGTAACTGACAGATTCTTGAGATCTTGCAAAGAGATTTCTGCCCAGCACTAAGTTTTATTATTTTCTAATTTAACATTTATTAATCACTTGCTATATTTCAGGCACTGTGTTAGATTTTGGAAAACTTATTGTTCAGACAATATCCTGTGTCCACAGTTGTCTTTAGATCACCAAATCTGGATTCCTTTTCTGTAAAATATAGTGAACCAAACAATCTGAAAGCATTCCAAGAACAAAATACCTGAAAATACAGGCTAATCCACACTAAAATATTTAGCTGAGATCACAAGAACAAGAAAGAAAGAGAAAGCTAGAAGCCAGAGCATTCAGCCAATAAGTAATATGGGATATCCTGTGATAGTTTTCTGTCAAGCTCTGTACATACATATTCATACATATTCATGGATTCTTCTATCTTTCCTAGCCCACTTGCAGCTAGATTGACCATGTGACTTTGTTCTGGCCCATGGACAGCAGATAGAAGGGGTTACTCACATATATATACTATGTACTCTTCTATAAGCTCTCTCTCCCATCCATATACTTGGATGAAAAGGAAAATGGGGAAATTATGTTATGGAAGACTTATAGATCCCCAAATCACTGTTCAGAAAAAGTATCTAAGGGAGGCACTTAATCTTTTGGAGTTATACATAAATAATAAACCTATATTATATTAAGCCTCTAAAAAGTTGGGGTCATTTTTTATACCAGATAGAATTAATTACTGAGATATATATACACATATATATGTGTGTGTGTTTGTGCATTTCACCTAAATTTATGATGTAATAGTCCCACAGAAACAGGAGATGAAACTGTGAGCCATTGTGAGAAAGCATTGTAAAGCTATAAACCATAAGTGCTTATATAATATTAAAAAAAAGGTAGAAATTCAAAAATGTTGAGAACAAAAAGAAAATGAAGAAGCCTTGTTTCTCCACTTGGGCTCTGGCTGGAGGAATAACAAAATCAAAGGCTTTCTCAAATAACTGATATCATAGACCTGAACCTCACTTAGTTTTGGAGTTCAAATGGATGCTAACCATGTGGTACAGAAATAACCACATTAAAATTAACATAAAAGGAAAACCTATGGAAATTTACAGTAATAGGCAGAAGAAAATATAAACATTATAGAAAGACAAAACTTCAATATAAGCTACAGAGAATTTCCACACTTAAATTCTCACAGAAAAGAACTCCTATTGCATAACTACAAATTCCATTAGGAAAAGAAGTTCTTGTGTCATTAGCATTAGCAAAAGTCAGCAGACACAATAAACCACACAATTAAACATACAAAAATTCAGATAGCTAAATTACAAAACAAAGTTTACAAACTATTTATGATTAAAATGAATACCTCTACTAGGAGTATATCCAAAAGACCAAAAATCACTTTGCAAAAAAGATATTTGTACCAGATTATTCATTACAGCTCAATTCATAATAACCAAGTCATGAAAGAAGCTCAAGTGCCCATCGATCCATGAATGGATTAATAAATTGTGGTATATGTATACCATGGAATACTGTGCAGCCTTAAAAAAAAAGATGGAGACTTTACCTCTTCTATGTGTATTTGGAGGGACCTGGAACATATTCTCCTGAGTAAAATATCTCAAGAATGGAGGAAAAAGTATCCAATGTACTCAGTACTTCTATGAAACCAACTTATATTTACTCATTTTTATTGCTTTCTTATGAAAGATAGAACACAACTATAGCCCAGGATGAAGGAGAGAAATGGAGTGGGAAGGGCGGGGAGAGGGGAGGTTTGATAGAGGGAGGGTAAACATCAGGGCCACACCTATGGAGCATATTACAAAGGTATAAGTCAAATCTGTCAAGTGTAGAACATAAATGTCTTGACACAATAATCAAGTAAATGAGGCAAAGCTATCTTGATTGGTTTGATGTGAGCATGTCAGCTTGTATAAAAAAATCAATCTCACATATGCATAAATTTATTCATGATCTATGTGTATATGACTTAATTAAAAAAATAAAATGAATAAAGGCACACAGGAAAGAGAAAACTTAATATAACATGTGTTGTGACGTACTACACAGATAATCCCTCAGAAGCAAAGCCACATGACAAATTCACTGGCAGTAAATGTCTCAACAGCAATAAGGCTAAAAATAATATGTGCAAAAGTGATGAAAGAAAACAGTTAATCAATCATTCAAAAGTAAAGACAGAGTTGTAGACTTTTGCTCCCAGCTATGATGGTATAGCAGGAAGTAGATTAATCTTTCTGACTTAAACAACCAGAGAGCCAGAAAAATTTATAAAATAATGGTTTATAGACATTGTGTAAAAGGCAGCACATGACTGGGATCCCTAATGGAAGGAAAGCAAATGAGAGGAGCCCAATGACTGCCCAAATTCCTGCCGAGAGGCCGTTTCTAGGCCACAGTTCAGAGACAGGTAGCCTCAAAAAGAGGTTGGGAGTATTTTTGACTTGACAAAACACAAATTGGAGTTTGTGGAGCCCCAGAACACTCAGTTGCGGGGAAGCATATTGGATAGGAGATTGTTTCCTGGAAAGAAGCAAGCTCTGGAGAATCTGCAGAAATAAGCGTCCAGCCAGTCGTTGACTGAGTGCTCACATGCACAGTCACGAGAGAAAAGTACTTGACGTCTTGGAAATAAACACCAAAAAGCAGTAGGTTAAACAATCCCTAGAATTCTTAGAAGGTTTAGGATAAATCATGTTCTGACCAATCAGCAAGAAAAGACCTCGTAATACATGAGGCTTCAGGTACAATCTTCAGAAAGGTATCACTTTAATATAACTATATTCACCCAAAAGTAAAGGCTGAGCTTGAGCTTCCTTAATAGAGCTTAAAAGCAAATCTAGGAATGACCCAAATGATTCCAAGTAACTGTGTGTCAGGACACATGAAAATAGCATTTGAAAGAAAATACCAAAATCTATCACCCAACATTGCAAAATTCAAAATGTGTTTGATTCAATAAATATTATAAGGGAGGCAATAAAAACAGAATATGTAGACCAAAATCAGGAAAAATAATCCACTGAGAAAGGCCCTCAAAAGGTAGAAGAAATGGAATTAGTAGAGAAGAATATTGAAACAATGATTCTAAACATGGCCCACGAGCTCAACAACATAAGAGACAACATGAAATAAAAAATTAAGATTAAAAAATAACTTCTGGAGTTGAAAATTCAATATTTTTAATTTCTTGAAAAGATGACTAGTTTTCTGACTGAAAGCAAAAATACTAACCATCTATTATGGTATATATCCAAAATTAAAGAATGATGTATATACAAAGTTATTCATAGCAACTAGACTATACAGTGAATGGATGTCTAAGAGTCTAAGCTTTTTTAGCTTAAGACTGGATCAACTGACCTAGTTCATAACTCCTTTCTCACTAGGCCCATGCAAGTTCTGTTTGTCTCTTTTGTCTCTTTAATGTTTAGGAAAGGAAGAGAGAAACTTTTTCTCCAAAGTTGTCTCCAAATGCCAATTAAGAGCGTTTCAGTATCTCATTTAATACTCACAAACACCTTACTAGATAAATACATAACATTATTCGTACTTAGGAAGCCAAAGATAAGAACTGTTAGTCACTTGCTGTCCCTGGTTTGCTTTCCTATAACTGCTGTTCTGCAGCCTCATAGCTGGTGGTCATAAAAGCACCTAACTTTCTAGGTATGCAACATCACCCTTTTGAAACCTAAGGCTAATTTTAGAGATATCTCCCGGGCCCTGCATTCCATTCCACCCAGACCACTGGCCTATACCAATGAACTAACTCAATTGGTCTTGTAAACACCACCCCACGGACTGACTCAGCAAAGAAGACCATTTCTACACCACTATGGTTTCTCCTCAAATCCAGCCAATTAGCAGACCCAATTACTTATCCTTTTGCCCACCAAACCTACTTTAAAATCCTTTTCTCCTAAGTTTTCAGGGAGATGGATTTGAGAAATTTCTCCCATCTTTTCTCAAGGCACCTGCAATATGAAGCCCTTTCTCTGCTGTAACACCAGCTGTCTCAGTGGATTGGCTTCCTCTTGAACAGTGGGCAATGAACCAGGTTGGACAGTAAGAATTACATTCACATGAGCTAGCCAACCTTTCACTTTCAACTCTGTACTAAGATTTCCCACCCTTGGCAGTAATTCATTTTCATAAACTTCTTTGCAAACCTCAAAAGTATTTTAAATTGCTTTGTGTAAGCAATTTCAAAACAACCATACTATCATTGATAGATAATAAGTGAAAATGAGGAGAAACTAATATATTCCTGATAATATTTTATGTGTTAGTAAATGAGGCAATTAATGCATCAATCCTAGGAAATCTGCACTTTCATTCCCATCTGACAGGTGAGGACTTGGAATTCAGAGCCCTTCAGCAATTGCCCAGGATAAACTCCCTTTGTAAACATATGTCTTGGATTCAACATACTGGTGCTAGATTTCTAAACCCATGTTCTTCCCCCTCAACCAGTAGGGGGTTAAGATTGAATTTCTGGTTAACAGACATGATATTCTGTGACTTTGATGTTCATTTTAAAATAAATATTATACATATATAGACTACTTCAGGAATTTGGTTCTGACTTCTACTCTTTTTGAAATGAAACAAAAAACTAGTCAGGTTGTATTAGTTTAATTATGTGTGAAAGCGTTACGATTTTTTAACATAATAATATACATATTTGGCAATTTCATTTATTAGAAATATTTTTAGAACAAATTGCAATAATGGTACCAAGTGGATAATATAAAAGTATATTATTCACAACACATGTGTAGTCAGTTCATTATCCAGAACTCATTGACACTTTATGTACACCTGCAAGTATGGTGATTTTCACCTCCCAACTCATAGCAGGTTGAAAATCTCAAATTAGAAAAGAGAAGAAATCTGAGAGTCATACAAAGTTATAAATAATTACTAAATGAAGAGGTGAAAAAATAGCAAGATAGATGTAAATATTTTACAAAGGATAGCATATTGGTTCCACATTAAGGAGGGCCATATGTCCATTTATTCCTTTATTGAAAGTTTTATTTATTCCATACACCCTAAGCCTAAAGGCATCACCATAATTATAATGGATGTCCATAACAATGAATAATTTTAAACAAAATACTTAATATTGAATCAGAATAACAGAACTAGAAAAGATCTTAGCAAGGAATCAGGGTAAAACCCTCAGTGTTTTAGATAAAACCACTTAGTCTCAGAGAAGTGAATTGCCTTCCTAAAGCTGCACAGCTTGTCTCTGGAAAGTTTGGCAGAGCTGAGAAAATATCTCAGGCAGCCAGAGTGCTCACCACATCGCCTCCTTTTCCCAGCTGCGTTATGCATAGAGGCTGCTATTTAGAAAGTGCATTACACAATGATCAGTGTTCATAAAGACTTTCATTTAAAATGTTATTTATTTTTAATATTAGAGCCTGAGAAGCAATGTGTTCTCTGGAATACCTCCTACTCTTAGGAAATGGAGTGAGCGTGCTGTTGCTATATGCCAAATTGTTAACTACCATGGACAAATAGGTCACCAATTTCTTGCTCCTTTTGACTATCTCTATGAGCCTCAGTTACAGAAGAAAATGAGGTGGAGAATTTGTGACTGAGCTGTATACACTGTAGTCCTCTGAAATGGATGGAGGTGACTTAATTTTCTCACAGCAATATGGGGGTATCAATTAGAAATGAAGGAGAGGTCAAGATGAGAAAGTGGAAATAATTAAAATAAAGAGGAAATTAACCTGAGTGCCAGGGACTCATTGCTGAAAGTGAAAGAGAAAAGTAGGAAGTGTGGAGGAGAAGTAGAATTGGAATCACATGATTATTAAAGAGGAATGAGAGAGTGGGGAAGGAAATGGATCCCAAGAAATAAAAAAAAAAAAAAAATTTAAAGCTTAGATTCTTCTCTAAATATTTGTTTATCATAGAAAGGCTTTAGTAATTAAAACAGAAGAGAGAAAGAAAGATGAGAGAAGGAAAAAGGAAGGAAGGAGAGAAAAAAAAGAAAGGAAGAAAAAGAGGAAAGAAAAGTAGTTACTGTTCTGCCTTTTGATGGCACATTTTCTAGACCTTCTTAGGAGTATCCACACCAAAGAAATTCCTATTTCCGTTTGCTTTTCTATAAGCCCTAAGCTCCTGCCCTACTTCAGGACCTGAATTTCAGTAGTTAGTGAAATGGCTTCCAGCCAGAAATGTCATTAGAAGTAGGTACTTCCTCCCCAAGGACTCTGGCTTGGATCGGCACTCCTGAGTTTTCCATAGTACTTATTTTACTGGAGTCACCTACAACTCAAGCAGTGGCCGGGGCCTGAGGCAGCTGTGATTGGCAATCAGGCCAAGTTCAAGGCAAGTGACATGCTTTAAGAATACGGAGGTTGCTAAGCTATTACAGAACCAGCAAGACAGAAAGAGAGAAGGAGGAGGGAAGAGGAAGGAACAAAAATGAAAGAGGAAGGACGGAAGGGAGGGGGAAGGGAGAAACAGAAAATGCATGAGTAGAAGCCCAAATCCCATAATCACTTCAGACCATGGACAAAAATCAATCAGGCAATAAAAAAATAGCCTGGTTGTTCAAACTGATTAAAGGTCCATAATGATTAATCACTCTTCTCAGGCAGCTATAATGTCTCCTTTTCTACCCACAGGTTTTTCTTATACTGAACTATCTTCTAGACAAGAACAAAATAAGAAAGGAATAACAGCTGTGTTTCCCTCCATGAATCCCGTGGCTTCCTTGGCAAAATCTGCAAAGGGTCTTAAGCTATACTCCAACTTCTTTTTTTTTTTTTTTTTACAATTTTATTAAATCATAATTGTGTACATTGGTGCAATCATGGGGAACAATGTTCTGACTTCATATACAATCTGAAATATTTTGGTCATACTGTTAAACATGGCCTTCGTGGCATTTTCTTAATCACTATATGAAACATTGCTATTCTACATTTAATAAGTTTCACCAGTACCCTGCAAGATGCACCGTAGGTGTGATCCCACCAATTGCCCTCCCTCCATCCATCCTCCCTTCTTCCCTCCCCTCCCTTTCCCTTTTCCCTGTATTCTTGTGCTATAATTGGGTTTTAGCCTTCATATGAAAGCTATAAATTAGCTTCATATTAGGGCTGAGTACATTGGATACTTTTTCTTCCATTCTTGAGATACTTTTCTAAGAAGAATATGTTCCAGCTCCATCCATGTAAACACAAAA
>CAUYON010075856.1:0-60451 GCA_963573935.1 Arctocebus calabarensis
GCACGGCCTACAGACACAAGAAAAATACTCAACATCCTTAATCATCAGAGAAATGCAAATCGAAACTACTTTGAGATATCGTCTAACTCCAATAAGATTAGCCCATGTCACAAAATCCCAAAACCAGAGATGCTGGCGTGGTTGTGGAGAAAAAGGAACACTACTATATTGCTGGTGGGAATGCACACTAATTCAGTCCTTTTGGAAAGATATCTAGGGAATGCTTAGAAACCTAAAAATAGAACTGCCATTCAATCCCACCCTTTTTGACAGCAGGAACCTGTTTCATGGAAGACAGTTTTTTCATGGACTGGGGGGTAAGGGCATCTGATAGGAGGCAGAGCTCAGGCGGGGTGACACAAGTTATGGGGAGCAGCTGTAGGTACAGATGAAACTGCTCACTCGCCACTCTCATCCCCTGCTGTGTGGCCTGGTTTCTAACAGGCCATGGCCCAGTGCTAGTCCTGGCCTGGGGCTTGGGGCCTTAAACAACAGGAAGGTATTGTTTCACAGATCATAGATCTGGAGATCAAAGATCTGGAAATGAAGGAAAGACGCCTGAGCACAACCAGGAAAGAATCTTGTTGCAAACCTCTCTTCTGCCTTCTGGTAGCTTTTGACTCCTAAGACTATAACCCTAGTTTAATCATGTCTGTGTCCAAATGTTCTCTTCATGTAGGGACATCAGTCCCACTGTATCAAGGGTCCACCCACTCTAGAATAATGTCATCTGAACTAATTACACTTGCAATGACCCTGTTTCCAAATAAGGTCACCTTTTGAGGTCGTTGGGGTTAGAACCTCAACATACGTACGAATTTTGCAGGGGACATATCCCAACCCGTAACACTTTCCATCAGTGGATTAAAAAAATAATGAGAACAATTTTTTTTTAACTCTCTCACCTTTTCCATTTCAAAAAAGAGACTCAGCATAGTCAAGTCTCTATATAGTAGTCCCACCTTATCCATGGGGCTTGCTTGCTGAGGTTTCATTTACCTGTGGTCAACTGTAGTCCAAAAATAGGTGTCTACGTACAGTAAGATATTTAGAGAGAGTGACCACATTCACCTAATTTTATTACAGTATATTTTTATACTTGTCCTATTATCTCTTACTGTGCCTAATTTATAAATTAAAGTTTATCAGAGATCTGTAGTCACAGGAAAAAGCAATCAGTAGTATAATATAGATAGGGGTCAGCGCCATCCTCACGCCAGTCATCCACTGTGGGTCTTGAAGTGTATTCCCCTCGGATAAGAGGGGAATGCTGTATTTTCTGTAATGACTAATCAGTAATTAAATCAAAAGCAATTTTTTTCTAAACAGAAAACTCTAAGTCAACCAAGGAAAAGAATCTTGATTATAAAATGGTTCCTTCTTCACATCTGCAGAAAATTGGTTCTGCCTCTAGAATCTTTCCAGGCCTAGCATATCTGGTTTTGTTCCTCCAGCTCACATGTGCATTAGGGTGAGAGGTTATTTTCAGAATGCCTTCCACTTAAGACATCCTCGAAGCAACAAGTTATTTACTTTAGTATTGATTCAGGTGTCTGTGAAGTAACGTAAGGAAGAGAACCAGTAATCTTGGGTAACCCAGAGAAACCTCAACTTAGATGTGTTGGGTAAATTTGAAAGCAGTCTCCTTAATACCACGGATCAGTCTTCACAGCACGTATTTCAAACCAAGCAAAGACAACATGTTTATTCCTCTTTCATCTTGCAGTAAACACCGACAGGACATATTTTTAATTCTTCTTCATTTGTAATTAGCTGCAAATACCATGTGGTTGCAATATCATTTTCTGATAATTTAACAATCCACGATGGCCCACCAAGGAGTCTCACTATTTATATGAACCTTTAAAAGACAGATGTACCTTTACCATTTGGGATTATTATTTTCACAAAGGTTTGAAGATGTCTAAACTGTGAACATTTAATACCTAGTTTCTTAGGGGTGTAACATTTCAAAATTGGATTTAGAACAAAGATTTCATGAAATATTCCTGCCTAACATCCTCAAAGTAAATCAGTTGAAAAGAAAAAAAAGTGTGTAGATATTAAAAAAAATCTTCTAGCACTGTGGGGACATCTTGTGGCCAATTTTATTAAAGATTTAAAAAAAGATGGTCCTCTGCATCTGGGCATTCTGTATTCTTGGATTCAACCAATCATGAATCAAAAACACTACTTAAAAAATTTCATCTGTGCTGAACATGTGCAGACTTTTTTTTCTGGGTGTCAAATGATCCTTCATTGAAACGTTTTCCCTTGTCTTTTTTAACTAGCTGGGCTTTCCACAGCACCACTGTGGATGTCATCTATGATGTCATGAGGGTGGTGGCCTACGACATCGCAGCCCACTGACTGGGCCGTCCCCTGGATCTCTTTAATGGTTTCAGAGAGTTCTCTGGCTAAAGATCGGTGCCACATCTGTCTGGCAATGTTGACAATCTCATCATCAGTGATATTTCCATTGTCTTTAATGTTTTTCTGTTTCTTTCTGTCTCTCGGTAGTTCCTTGAGGGCTTTGATGTTGAGGGCAGAGGCAGAAGGTACCTCCTGAGTCTGGGCCTGTCTGTTCTGGATGGTCAGTTTCACTGTAGTCCTCAGACCCGACCAGTCGTCATCACTGGAGACAAACCCAGGCGGTAGATCTTGGGGCCAGGGAGGACGTGGCACCAACTTCACCACTGGTGCATTACAGGTACACAACTTTGATCTCATCGGGGTCAAACTGAGGCAACATGTGGAGGCGACTGGTGTTGCATAAACCCGGATTTGGGAGGACTCAAGAAAGTTGCACCTTGGTCTCCTCCGAGCTGAAAGCCAAAAGCCATGTACAGATTTTTATTTTCCTCGTTATTATTTCCTAAACAACAGAGTATAACAACTATTTACATAGCATTACATTGTTATTAGGTTTTATCAATAGTGCAGGGATGATTTAAATGGTCAAACTAGAAAATAAAGAAACAGCATTTAAAAAAAAAAGTTTCCCAGGTGATCCTAATTTGCAGCCACCCAAGGTTAAGAACACTGATCTAGGGCCAATTTATGGGTTTTTATAATAGAAATAAAATGACTACTACCATTTCATGGTAATTTTGTTCTAGATCAGAAATCAAACACTGCCTGTTTATCAAATTATAAACTTTTCATGTAGTTAATAAATTACTTAACCACAGTTTCATGCACTATCCAAACAGATTTGTATTAAACATTTCCGTGTTTTGACAAAAAACAAAATATATGGGTGAATGCGGGTAAGCTACATGCAAATACCACACCATTATACAATGGTGTAGCATTTCCATATTATAAAATGGTATAGTGTTTGCATATAAAGGACTTGAGCATCTGTGGATTTTGTTACCCAGGGGGAGTCCTAAAATCAATCCCCCATGGGCACTGAATGGATGACTGTATTTTGACTGAAGAAGAAAAGTGAATGATTACAGTGTATTAATAATTGTCCTATATTCAAGGAGAATAAAGATAAAACATAAGCTGTCTTTTGAAGAAGCTTTTCAGGATAAAAAGAGACTGAGCTATGTAATATAATCAGACCTCATTTTGTTTATATATACGTAAGAAGTCCAGGCATCCTGTAAAAAAAAAAAATTACAGATGTCATGAATACCTGTGGCTTTCGCCTGTCATCCACACATCCCACATTCCTGAGTCCCTGCACCTCAGTTTTACTTTGGATGTCCCCTCTCCTGCCCTGCTGGTCCATGTGTTAGGGTAGGGCTGTTGCTTAGCCTCTGTGGCTTCTAGACTCTTTCAGTCCCTGAAGGACTATTACAAGAACATTTACAGCTTTAAATGTGTATATTAGAAAAGAAAAAATATTTTTATTTTTTGGTTTTGTTTTGAGACAGAGTCTCACTCTGTCCCCCTGGATAGAGTGCCATGATGTCAGCATAGCTCACAGCAACCTCAAACTCCTGGGCTCAAGTGATTCTCTTGTCTCAGCCTCCCCAGTAGCTAGGACTCTAGGCACCAGCCACAATGCCTGGCTGTTTTTTCTATTCTTAGTGGAGATGGGGGATCTTCCTCTTGCTCAAACTGGTCTCAAACTCCTGAGCCCAGGCAATCCACCTGCCTCTGCTTCCCAGAGTGCTAACAGGCATGAGCCACTACACTCAGCCAGAAAAAAACTTTTTTGTCAGTTATTTTTCATCTTAAGTTGCAGAAAGAAATAAATTCAAACCAAATTAAGTAGTAGAAAAAAATAGCAAAGATAAAGACAGAAATCAATACAGTAGGAAACAAAGAAAACAACTGATTGGATCCAAAATTATCCTTTTAAAAAGAATAATTGAATTGACAAACCCCTAGCAAAACCAATCACACACATACAAAATATCTATGATTAAGAATCAAAGAGGGAGGGGGTGGTACCTGTGGCTCAGTGAGTAGGGTGCCAGCCCCATATACCTAGGGTGGAGGGTTCAAACCTGGCCCTAGCCAAACTGCAACAACAACAACAACAAAAAGAATCAAAGAGGAACATTAGTACAGATCCAACAGACATTCGAAGGATAAGATGGCAGGTTAGCTCAGCTGGTTAGAGTATGGTGCTAATAATAAGGATAATAAAAAAATATATTATGGACAAATATATGGCAATGAATTCATTAACTGAAATAAAATGGCAAATTTCAAAATGGACACAGGAAGAAATATTAAATCAGAATAGCCCTGTATCTATTAAAACTTTTTATTTTATAATAACTAATATTTCCATAAAGGAGATTACAGTCCTAGATATTTTCATACTATTTTCTATTAACTTTTGATGGCTAAATGTATCTTGTACTCTAGTTTTAATTATATGTATACAAAAAAGATTTATGTTTTTGATATATATTAAAATTAAGTGCATTATTACATCTTTTAGGCAAATGAAAAGACTGAAGGGAAAAAGAAGATTGTGGGGGAGCTCAGAGTTCTAGCACAAGCAAGTGGAAAAGAAGAGAAGCTATGTATTTGGTACATCATTGAAGCAATGCCATAGCTAACAGGTATAAAAACTCATTTCAAATGTAACTCAGCAGGAAGACAATAAAAGCTGAGATTCTTGCAATGCATCTCAAAGCCTAGCTCCACAAGGATGATCTAGCAAACTCACTGTGCAATTTTTGTGTAGGTAACATGCAGAAGGAAAAAAATGCAGAATTTTCAATTTAGATTACTAATGATAAACTATAAAGCATTTTTTAAAAGTGGTGCACTCCTTAGTATCTATACTATCTAACTTAAAAATAATCACTAGTCTGAATTATCATAAGGTAAGAAACATATGTCTCTCATATTATTATCTAAATCAATCATTTTTCTTTTTCTTTTTTTTTTGTCCTGAATGCTTTCACAAAAAAGGCAATGGGCTTTGGTGTGGATTCAAGTGGAAAAGGTCTTTCATGAACATTTTATAATTGAAGAGTTTCTTAAATTCTTTCTCTCCTGCAACACCTACTGATTCAGGATATTGGCTTCCTTGAGAGCAGTTTGGGCAGTAACATTAATAATATTGTCTAAATTTGGCATTTTTGAAAATGTTAATCTGTATTTTGAATGATAAAATGTACAACTAAAGTTGTAAACGTATGTGTACGAAAATGGACCACGAGTGAACTGAGATGGAAATTTCCAAGGCCTTTTATGTTCATTACTTCTGGTCCGGCTGGTTTTCACCTTTCATTCCCAAGTGATTGCTCTAACATGTAAGTGCATCGCTCCTGGCCACTAGATGGAGCTCCACTCAAAAACACGGGCTTTGCTCCCTTTGCCTTCCACAATCCTAAGCAGTTGTACTAGAACTTGATCTGTTCTCTCTTGAAGTACATGCGTTGAACTGTCCTTTTCACCGGTTTGCTAAGAACTGAAGTCGTTATATTGTGTACCTAATACTTGAACAAAAAACATCGCTATTTTAAACAAAGGGAACATTTTTTTTTAATTGTTGGGGAATCATTAAGTATACAATCACCCACCCCCAAGAGGTGTGTCACACACGAGGCCCCACAGCCCCCTCGCTCCTTCCTTCTCATCCATTCCTCCTTCCCCTACCTGTACTAGCATCAATTGACCTCAAATCAGAATTGAGTACATTGGATTCTTGCTTCTCCATTCTGGTGATGCTTTACTAAGAAGAATGTATTTCAACTCTATCCAAATTAATACAAAAGATGTAAAGCCACCATCCTTTTAGTGGCTGTATAGTATTTCATGGTATACATATATCACAACTTGTTAATCCATTCCTGGATTGGTGGGCATTTAGGTTGTTTCCACAATTTTGCAATTGTAAATTGAGCTGCAATGAACAGTCTAGTGCAAATGTCCTTATGATAAAATGATTTTTTTTCTTCCTGTTTCTTCCAGTAACAGGATTGCAGGATCAAATAGGAGATCTAGTTTGAGTTCTTTGAGGATACTTCATATCTCCTTTCAAAAGAGTTGCATTAGCAGTGTAAAAGTGAGGGAACTTTTTTTTAAACAAAGAAGAAATCTTCATTGAGTGAGTCAGTAAAAGGTTCAAATTTCCTCTCATTTTCCCTCTATCTCTTGTCTTTATCCATCTCCTTCCCTCCCTAATTTTCTTCCTTTCTCTCCTTTCTTGTCTTTCTTTCTTAATCTCTCTCTCTCTCTCCTTCCCACCCTTCCTTCTTTTCTTCCTTCCTTCCCCCCCACCTCTCTCTCTCTCTCCCTCTCCCTTTCACTCTTTCTTTCTCATTTTCTTTCTTTCCTTCTTCCTCTCTTTCTTCCTTCACCTTGCTTATTTTTTCTTTCTTAGCTTCTTTGCTGCTAATGTTTCACTTCCAGCGTGCTGTAGGGGTGAAAAGGGAAAGTGTTCCCCTTCACCTCTTGAAGGTTTGCTGAAAATGAATTGACAGAAGGCAGATTAATGGGAGAAAAAGAACAAATGTATTTTCATATGCAGAGCATAGGAGAATCATAGGAGAATGATTTCCCAGTAAAGCTGATGACTTCTAGATGCTTATAGACCCTTCTTCATAGAGAAAGGGGGGTGCAGGAGAACATCATTTTTTAGGGGGGAATGAATGCCCAGGAGGCATACATTATCTTTAAATGATTCTTTTTGGGAATTGTGTGGGGACCAGAGAACAGACAATCATGTGGAAGTTCATCTGATTTCTAGGTACGGTATTTAACTTTCAGTTCCTTCCTCTGTGAGTTTTGATCTTCTCTGGTTAGTGAAATTTCAGGGAAGGGATCCAAGGCAACTATGTTCAGTTTCTAGGTAGATAAGAAATAGATAAGAAATTTCAAAGAGTAGTTGCATCCTGTGCTTTGGAAGAGACAGGGTATGGAGTGTGAGGAAAGAGATTGCTTCTTTAGTTCCATATTTTGTGATATCATGTTCTGAGCCCAAACAGCACACACAAATAAGTAAAACCAGAAGCTAGTACTCTGGAAAGAAATGGCTCTGACATGTACCCTCTGTCCTGGCAACCCTAGTGATCTTCTTCACTTGACTTGGCTTTATAAAAACCAAGAGCTACCCTTTCAGTGGTCCATGTCCCCTTGCTCCTTTATGTTGTCTAGGGGTGAAACAATTATCCCCCCAGTCACTTACACAGAAGGAGGGGGCAGCTATAGTTGAGGCAAAGAGAAACCTGGGGCTGAATGCTCCATGCACCTGTTTACTATGTCTACCTGCAAGTTACCTAGCAAACTGGTTCAATTTCTTTGTTTATAAAAGGGTATAAGCATTTGACCTACCTCATCTTTTTATTTTCTTGGCATTAAATGAGCAAAGCACTTAGAAATACCTAAGACATGGTATGTGGTCAATACATGTTAGCACTAATGATGATTACTGCTATTACCAACATATGCAAGCATATAGTTAAAAGAGAGTTAAGGTGAGCAAGGAGCAGCAGAGATGACTTGTTATTCTTTCCTTAGAAGCTTTGTCTTAAAAATCTTTTTTTTTCCCTCTTATTTATTTTTGAGACCCTGTCTTTAAACAGGGTCTCACTCTGTTGCTCATGCTAGTGCAGTGGTACAGTCACTGCTGTCTCAAACTCCTCGGCTCCAGTGATCCTTCCACCTCAGCCTTCTCAGTAGCTAGGAGTACAGGCCTGCCTCACCATGCATGGATAATTTTTTCTTTTTCCTTTTCTTTTATTGTTTTCATTTTTGTTGAGATGGGATCTTGCTATGTCTTGACCTTTTAGCCTCAAGTAATCCTCCCACTTCAGCCTCCCAAAGTGCTGGGATTATAAGTATAAGCCTCTATACCTAGCCTTAAAATCTCTTTGGGTGGCATTTTCCACAGTTGAAAGGAATGAGTCTTTTCTGTGTTCACCAGGGCAAAGTGCAGGCTGCAAGCACACTCCCAGGTGTTTTCAATAATTCATAGTACGCTGCCTTGGGCTTGGGAGCAAGAGGCAGAAGCAGATATCCATAGCACATACTTTAAAAATTCTTGGAGACTATTAACATAAATTCAGGATTGTTACCTACAAAGAGATGCATTTGGAGTTACATGCTTTGATCTTGTAAATATAACAGAGGTTTCTAAAAATCTAACCCCTGCTCTGGAAAACAAGGGGCCATGTTGTAGAGTTGCTGTCCCCAAACCCCAGCAGCCAACAGTACTGGTCGATGGCCTGTAAGGAACCAGGCTGCACAGCAGGAGGCGGGCGGCAGGTGAGCCAGCGAAGCTTCATCTGTATTTACAGCCACTCCCCATCCCTCACATTACAATGTGAGCTCCACCTCCTGTCAGATGGATGGATGCACTAGATCCTCATAGGAGTGGGAACCTTGCTGTAAACTGTGCATGTAAGCCATCTAGCTTGTGCCGTCTTCATGAGAGTCTAGTGCCTGGTGATCTTAGGTGGAGATGCCATGTGCTTGAGTCATCCTGAAACTACCTGCCCTCCTACTGGTGGAAAAATTGGCTTCCATGAAACCAGTCCCTGGTGCCAAATAGGTTGGGGACCACTGCCTTAGAGGATGTGTAGAGAAGGGCAAGTCTACTCTGCTTTGTTTCAGTGTCATGATTTTAAACAGTAAGCCCCCTGCTGTCCTGCTTCCAGATGATAGGGCCTTATTTGGAACTTTGAAGAACATTTTATCCTGGAATAATACTACTACCCATATGGGAAATATGGCTTTTCCTTCTGGAAGGGGGAATTACAGCAAATAAAGAAATCACAGCCTCCTCCTAGAAGGCCTTATAATTACATTCCAGAATTATAAGAAAAGTAAACTATTTTAATGATGTGACACAATACTCTGTCACAAACTATGGCTATTCATAAGGCTTCTTAAATAACATTGCCCACTATTATAAGAGATTTCTTGAAAGATGCAGGAGTAGAGGAAATCAAAAAAGGACAAACTTGGGTTGTTTTCATCATATAAGGAACCGTGTTCAGAAATCATAACTAGTATTCCAGGCAACTGTATTATTTCTGAAAATTACTTTTTCTTGCCTAAGGCTTTTTTGTCAGATTTTCAGAAATCACAGATTTAAGTTTGTATAAAAGATCTTGCTTTGTTCCTAAACCCTGAGGATGTCATTCTCACAGGTTTGCAACAACTTTCTTCTTGCTACGTCCAGTGGGAGGAGCTCAGTCCTGAATACAAAGGTCTGAAGATTTTGACACTATGAGTCACCTCTTTAAAAAAAAAGAAAAGACTATTTTGGTTTTTATGAGGCCACGTTCTGCTGGTTTTCTTACAACTTTTCTTAGGGTACTGTTTCTTAGTTTCCTGCATGACCTGTTCTCTCTCAGTTAGGGTGCAGAGTTGGGGTACCGAAGGATTCTCTCAACACAATCGCCAATTCAACCCACTGTCAGTGGCAATCACTGTTCTGGTGTTTTATGCCCATCCATCGATTGGTTTGGACTTTCGTAGAACCTCATGGAAGTAGAAATATATAGCATGTACTTTTTCATCTGCAGAGCAGTAGCCCAAAGGTAACACATGTCTTATTTCTATCATCTTAGCAGGGAAAAATAAAACTAATGGCTAAAAAATAGATGGACCACAGGACTGAAGAACAATATGGACAGACTCATATTTCCTGACTCCAAGCTTTGCTCTACAGCTTCCATAATCAAGGAATGTGGTATAGACGAAAGAATAGACACACATAGATGCATGGAACAAAATAGAGATTCTGGAGATAAATGCACACAAATATAATCTACAGATTTTTTTTGTTGTGGTAAAATAACATAAATGTACCATTTAGCCATTTTTAAGTATACAATTCAGTGACATTAAATATAATCACAAGGTCGTACAACCATCACCACTATATTTCTAGAATTTTTCATCATCCCAAACAGAAACTCAGTACCCATTAAATAATATTTTCCCATTGTCTCCTCCCCAAACCCTGGTAGCCACTGTGGCACTTTGTCTCTTTGAATTTGCCTGTTCTCAGTACTGACGTGAATGGAATCATGTAATATGGGTCCTTCTGTGTTTCCTTTATTTTCTTTAACATAATGTTTTCAAGATTCATCCACGTGGCAACACATATCAGAACTTATTTCTTTGAAAGGCTAAATAACATTCCAGTGAATGTGTAAACCACATTGTTTGACCCATTTATCAGCTGATGGATATTTGTGGTGCTTCTACCTTTTGCTTATCATAAGTAATGATGTGTTGAACATTGGTATGTGATATCTGTTTAATCTAGCTTTTAGTTCTTTGAGGTGTATAGTTAGGGCTGGAATTAGTGAGTCATGTGTCAGTTATATGTTTAACTTTTTAAGGAACTGTCACACTGTAATCCTCAGCAGCTGCATCATTTTAAATTAATTTACAAAAGTTGAACTCATCAATTTTTTACTCAGCAGAGTACAAGAGCTCCACTTTTTCAAAATCTTTGCCAGCACTTGTTATTTTCCTTTAAAAAAAATATAATAGGCATACTAATGGGTGTAAAGTGGTGTCTCCTTGTGGTTTTGACTTCCATTTCCCCAATTATTAATGATGCTGAGCATCTTTCTAAGACCTCATTTGTACATCTTCTTTGGAGAAATGTCTATTCAAGTCCTTTGTCCATTTTTAAATTGAGCTATTTGGTTTGTGTTATTTTTGAGTTGTAGGAGTTCTTGATATATTCTGCATAAAAGTCCCTTGTCACTGAATGACTTGAAAAAATTTTCTCTAATTCTGTGAGTTATCTTTTCACTCTTTTAATAGTATCCTTTCACACACAAAATTTTAGTTTTGATCAAGTACAATATATTTATTTTTCCTTCTGTCTTCTGTGCTTTTATTATAATATTCAAGAAATGATAATTAAGTCTAATGTTTTAAAGCTTTGATCCTCTGTTTTCTTCTGAGAGTTTTTAAAATTTCAGCTCTTACATTTAGGTGGTTGATCCATTTTGAGTTAACTTTTATATATAACATAAGATAAAGGTCCAACTTCATTGTTTTGTGTGTGGATATCTACTTTATCCAGCAACAATTATGAAAAGAATCAACTTAATTTTAACACAGAAATTCAATGCAAAAGGGATAGTTTTTCAAGATATGTGGAACAATTGACATCCAAATGTAATTCAATAGGAAAAGGATGATCTTCTTTGTAATGGACATACAGATGTAAAACATAAACCTAGACACAGATGTTACATAAAAATGAACTGAAAATTACAGACCTATATGTAAAATGGAAAAACTATAAAACTTATAGAAAAAAATAATAGAAAAATCAAAGTGACCTTGGATTTGGTAATGAGTTATAGAGACATCACCAAATCAATGAAAGAAAAATTGATGAGTTCAACTTTTGTAAATTAATAAAATCATTTCATTTACAATAGCATCTAAAAGAAGAAAATACCTAGGAGTAAATCTAACCAAGGAAGTAAAAGACTCATACACTGAAAACTATGAAACAATGAAAAAAAAGAATAAGACCTAAATAAATGGAAAGACATCACACGTTCATAGACTGAAAGATTTAGCATTGATAAGATAGCAATCTCGGCAATACTATTCATTTACAGATCCAATATAATCATTAGAAAGATTCCAACAATTTCTTTTGTGGAAATGAAAAACAACCTAAAATTCACATGGAATTGTAAGGGATGTCAAAAAGCCACAACAATGTTAAAAAAAAAAAATTGGAGGACTAAAACTTTTTGAATTCAATAAATACTTCAAAGTTATACTCATTGAAACTGTGGTATGGGCAAAAGGAGATACAAATATTTTGCTGTTACCACAGTTTTCATTACTAATTAAGAGACTAGAGATAGCCAAACATCTATAGACAATTGATTTTCAAGAGGGGTGTCAGGATCATTTAATGAGGAAAGAATAGTCTCATTTTCTCTTCAACAACTGGGTTGGGACAACTGGGCATCTACATCAAAAGAATGAAGTTGGATCCCCAGCCTTACTCTCTCTATAAAAATTAACCCAGAAAAATAAAATAAAATAAATAAAAATTAACTCAGAATGGATTAATGACATAAATAGAAGGACTAAAAGTATAACCCCCCCTTGAAGAAAATGGGAAAAATCTTCATGACATTGGAATTAGCAACAGATTCTTATATTTGATACCCAAAACATGGTAACAATAGAAAAAAAAGTTGGTTCTCAGAAATGATTGATAAAATTGGCAACTATTTCACTAAACTGAATAATAAAAAAAAGGAGAAAACTCAAATTACTAAAATCAGAAATGAAAAGGGTAAGTCACCACTGACATTATAGAAATAAAAAGAATTACATATATAAGGAAGTACTTACTATGTGTGGCAATAACTGTCGTACTTTAACAGATTAATACAGATAAAATGCACATGTTTCTACAAGGATAAAAACTGTCAAACTGACTCCAAAAAAATAGAATGCCTGCTTAAATGTATAAAAAAGCAAAATGATTAAATGGTTAATCAAAAACTTTCTTAACAAAGAAAGGCCAGTGCCAGATGGCATTACTGGTGAATTCCACCAAATATTTAAAGATGAATTAACACTAGTCCTTTACAAACTCTGGAAGGAAGGAAAGAAGGAAGGAAGGAAGGAAGGAAAGAAAGAAGGAAGGAAGGAAGGAAGGGAGGGATTGAGGGAGGGAGAGAAGAAAGGAAGGAAGATAGAAGAAGAGGGTGCACTTTCCAACTCACTCCCAAGACCAGTATTACTCAAAGATATAACCTGGTTAGTCATAAGAATAATGTCAGATATACTCAGATTGAAGAACAAAGTACCAGGGCATTAAGTGCTCCTCAAAACTATCAACAAGGAAACAAGGAAAGTTGGAAAAACAGTCACAGTTCTGAGGAGTCAAAGGAATAATGATGGCAAAATGTACCAAGGTATCCTGGATGGGATTGGGCAATAGCCAAAGGACCATAGAAACCTGAATGAGATATGAACTTGAGATAATAATAACATATCAATATTGGTTCTTTAATTGTGGCGAGTGTGCTATTGTTATGTAAGATGTTAATAGAGAAGTCAAGTGTGGGGTACGTGGGAGCCATGTATTATTTTCATGATTTCTTTTGCTAAATCTAAAATATTTCTAAAATGAGAAGTTTATTTTTTGGGAGAAAAGCCCAATGGAGCACAGAGCATACCCTTTAGCAGTTTTGCCAGACTGTCTGATTTTCCACACAATTGATTTGATTGAAATGTGAAATTGTGGGGAAACACTACTGAAGAGTCCATGGCTTCACTGGAGTTGATAAATGATGGGTCTATAATACAGAGCCAACTTCACAGCACTGAGATGCAACTGTTATTACGAGGGGAAAATGAACGTAGCATCATGTGTGGAGATGGCAATGAGGACAGTTATAACGAGGCCTTGTGTCAAAAGTCTCACTCTAGAAAAATATTTGGACGATTTTGATGGATCATGAACCTCATTTGAGGAAGAATAAATCTGCAAAAATGAAATCATACATGAGAGTGTCTTTACCCTCCCTGTGACATCCATCCATTCCTAGAGCTACAACTTTGCTGTTCATTATAGTTTGTAAGTACATATGGAGGGAATTTCATTGTTCTGCCAGAAGAAAAGATCAAAGGCAAGAGAAAAAATTTCAACGGTGAGACATTTTGAATACATGTATATACAAAGCCAATGGTTTGTTTAATTTGAGTGTCTCTGGGAGTTTTGCTAATTTCACAGCTTATTTGCCAGTGTTTAATCTTTAGGCTAAATCTGAGTGACTTTCTTTCCCCTGAACATTTCTCCTCAGGAACAACTTAAATACTTTTTCCTCTCTATTTAAATGCTAATAACCTTGGCACTGCTCAAAAGTGGTGTGATAAGTGATTTAATTATTTTTCATCACTGTGACTAATAATTATTCAATTATTCATTACTCAAGGCACTATGTTAGGCACGAGGGTGTCTAATTTCTTCCCTCCCCTTTAGCTATGCACCTGCAATGAGATGGTATTTTGTTACCTTAAAGAATAGGTTTTAGTACAGAATTTTTCTGTTTTTCAGTTAATCCTGATGCAGAATTGATATAAAGATGTTAAAGTCAGGTTGACAGAGAAGTAATGAAGATGCGAACATATTCTTATTTATATGGATGAGCACAATAGTGAATCATAAGAAATGATATAATTTCAACTATTCTTGCTACTGCAGATTTTACTGGATCTGTATTTCATGAAAATTAGAATTTGGATTTTAAAAAAGATAATATAGTACTGTAATCCTGTTTGAGAACTACAAGTACATGTTTTCCATCTGAATTTGATTTGAACTGTCTGAATAGCTCAGTGCTACTTAAGTTTCTGTAAGAAATCTATCAGTATCAGAAATTTGATGACCTGCTTTCCTCTTGATATTTCAGCAAATAAAACTTATTTTTAATTGGAGGAAATTATTCAGCACCTAAGAGTTTAAGGCAGACCTTCAAAATGAAAATGTAATTGGGACAAATTATAATTGAATTTTAATATAAAATTGCCATACCAACTCTGCTGGATATGGATATGGATAGATGTGATGCATTCATCTTAGTGAACGGTTGGTAGCACAGTCACCAAGGATATGTGATTTGGGGAAGGCTACCTGAATTGTTATCTTTTTAGTCATATATTTATTTCTGAGAAGAGTATTAAGTGTCAAGTATATCCTTCTCTAGTGAATATCCAATGTGACTTGGGTACTTTTGGGCCCTGAAAATATTTATGGAAATTAGCTTGTCACAGGTACTGGGGAATTATCCCAAAGAAGTTTAAGTGGCATTGTCTGGCTTATTATTATCAGTGACTGAGGTCCAAGGAAACCAATCTGCTTCCTGAAACATTGTTTGATTTAGGGACGGAATGACTCACACCAAATTGAAGACCTGAGGGTAATGTGCAGGCTTAATTCCGAAGATAAGCTTGGCTGTTCGTTCAAAGACAGCCTGAAGAAGTGGCTGACAAGTCAGGAAGACTATTAGTGAAGTTTAAATTATAAAGTCTGAGTAGAGAGCTGTGATTAAATATGGACCAGTCAGTTCCAATTAATCGCTAAGTAAGGTCGTTTTCCCTGCGTTTCCTTCACTCATTCTGGAAGTAGTTATCTAACGAAGTTGTGAAAAGGATTTGAAGGGAAACCCAAACAATTAGCTTTTCAGGTTGGAAAGCTGGGTTAGTACAGGAAGGCTATGCTCACCTCTTTACCCTCTGCTGCTGACTGCAACAATGACTGAAAAATTTATGGATTTCAGAAGTAAAGGAAATAATAGAACTAAGACAGACAGAAACAGCATAGGCAACACAGATCTCCAAAGCTCATTTTACTTTGAGAAACTGTGATACTGTAGCTGGACTTTCTCTCCATGTCAGGTCTTCGATCTTGGAGTTTGAAGAATGAAACCATGGAACATGTGAGTAAGCAAAAGGGCAGAGTTTACTGAAAGATGAAAGGGATAAACAGGAAAAGAGGGGGAGGCAGAACCTCTGGCAATGGGATGTGTCCAAGTGGGCAGCCTGTTTGGACCTTCTGTCCATGGTTTTTTTTTTGTTTTTGAGACAGTCTCAGTCGAGTGGCATAGCATCACAGCTCACAGCAACTTCAAATTCTTGGGCTTAAGTGATTCTTTTGCCTCAGCCTCCCAGTTAGCTCGGATAACAGGCGTCCACCACAATGCTGGCTTTTTTTTTTTTTTTCTAATTGTCATTGTTGTTTAGCAGGCCCAGGCCTGGTTTGAAGCGGCCAGCCACAGCATACGTGGCCAGCACCCCAACCACTTGCGCTTTGGGTGCTGAGCCTGTCTAGGAGTTTATATACTTCTTTTCCTATCCTTCAGACAAGGTGGGGTTGGGGAATGTAAGTCCAGAACATGTCCCAGTTGGTCAGGAGCCTGCAGGCAGAACATAATCCTAAAATTAGCAAGGCAAGGCAGGCCTTGACCCGGGTGAGGCGTTAGGGTGTATGCTCCCTACTCCTGGGGGAATGCTCAGGAGAGATGTCATCAGGCTGCTTTTTTCCCATGACCTTGCTTGGGTCCAGGGAATGCCCCCTGGAAAGGGCCTGTTGATTCTTCGAGATGGGGGGTCTGTGATGAGACTGATCTCTGAGCTCACCCAGGCCTAGAAAATGGGGATCCCTGTCCGGCCTTGAATGAGAGAAACTTGTATCACTATTTCACCAATTTACAAACACATTCAGGGAAAAATATTTATCTTCTTTTTTTTTTAAGTGGGGCTATTTCTGGGATGATGGAGAACTATTAATGTGAAGGTTTTACTGGCCTTGAAGTGGAAGTATTTTCAGGGTCTTGGAGATTATTGGAGAAAAGAATTTCAGGACACACCGCATAAGCTAAAAGCAAACAGCTTTTATTTAAAGCAAAAGTGAAAGTAGGCTCTCTCAAGAGAGAAAGATCCAGCTGGCTTGAAAAGAGCAGCTCAAAGGAAGGAGGTTTTCGTCTCTCATGAAGTCTTGCTAATTGAGGAGAGGAATATTCACAGCTACGGGTTGGTTTTAACTAAGAATTTGGGTAGTCATTCCTTGAATTGTGTTCTTTCCCATTTGCATGCTTTATATAGTTGTTTTGAGACTGTTGTGGCTATTTCAAAGGTTGGGAAATTTTAAAACCACGATGTAAATGATACTGTAATTAGCCAAAGTGTATGTAAGGTGAGCTACATAGCCTACCAGGTGGTTAAAGCTAGTTCTTGTCTGTGGTCATCAACTCCCTTAGTTAGATTTTGACACGTGCACCCACTCTGCAAGCCCCTGGTCACGTCTCAGTCCTGTCTCCTGCTCTAACACAGGCAATTAGTTGAGAATCAACTTGCATGTCTCTTAAAGCCTAGTAAAGACCAAGATGTACCAAGGGGATGAGCATTGTGACAAGGGGAAACGAAGGAAATGACTTTGAGTCTGGTATCTTTTGGGAAAAGAACCCAAGTAGAAAAACAATAATAAGGGCTCAAGACGGCACAGAGAAGGGTTCAGAAAAGTAAGGTGGGAAAAACCAGTGCCAAAATATGAAATATTTTAATTTAATCTTGTTCTGTACGTAGGAAAGAATAATGAAATAGTCTTTGGTTCTTGCCATCCACTCAATCAATACCGTTATGGATGAAATAAATGGTGGTTTCCTCACCTGGGACCATAAATAACAAAACGTGGTGGGAAAAACCAGTGTTTGAGTTCTAAGCAACCAATTTGTAACAGGAACTTGGGGCCACGTTTTGTGTGTAAAGTAAGGGCTAGGTTGCCCACGTGTATCATGCACTGGAGACGTCTTCGCAAATACTTCTGCTGCTGTTCTATTTATTTTCCTCCCGTGACTAACAGTGCCAGAGCAGTTCAGCTAATCTGCATGATTGCCATTTTCTGAGCTGGCATTTTGTGATTAGAGACGACCAGATGACTCAGATAACAAGGGCCCATCTCTGTCATTTGTGAAACTGTATCTGGAGAAGGAGGAGGACAAGGGAAGAAGATTCTCCTTCCAAGTTTCAGAAGCAAATGTTAATGGAAATATTAGGAAGCCAAAGGGGAAACTGCTTCTTTCCCAGCTGTCTATTCTTACTGAATTTTTATTTCAGTTGTCAGTCTAGGAACAGTATAGGAGATCTTGATATTTGATTTTTTTTTTCTGTTCTCAAAATACAATGAGCCTTAACTTAAATTTTCTTACTTAAAATTACTATAGTTAATTAAAGAAAATCAAAGTTAATGTCAATAAGAGAATAATCCATTATAGTTGAAAGTTTCTTAAAGTTAAAAGGAAAAAAACCCAAATATTGCAGAATAGTAGATAATCTGGAATGAACAGAATCCTCAGCAGGAGGATCCCTGGAGCTTAGGATTTCGAGACCAGGCAGAGCAAGAATAAGATTCCTACTCTACTAAAAAGAGAAAAATTAGCTAGGTGTTGTGGCAAGCACCTGTAGTCTCAGCTGCTTAGGAGGCTGAGGCAGGAGGATCGCTTGAGTTCAGGAGTTTGAGGTTGCTGTGCCATGGCACTCTGCTAGGGCAACAAAGTGGACTTTGTCTCAAAAAAAAGGGGGGGGGAGAGAAAGAAGTCAATTGAAAAAAGTCCTTAAAGTAGAGGGAGATCCTTGTGCCAAATGGTCCTGAGATAACATGAAAGGGAAGGTCTCAGAATTAAATATTGGCATTTTACTATGGAAGTCCTTGTACCCTTGATAAGAGTGATTTCTTGACGATATTGGTGTGTATTCAAGACAGCATGGGAGGTGAGGAAGTGTTATGAACAGGCAAAGACAAATCTTTTAGAGAATTTTGGTATAACAGAAAACATAGACATGAACAGTAGCTTACATGGGAGACAAGAATAAGAAAATGTTTGCTCAGTTTCTTGGCAGAAGCATCCTCACGGTCTGGAACCTAAGAGAAGCTGGGATTCAGCGCAGCTTGAATGCAATGAGGGCAATGGTAAAGCTGCGGACAAGTTATCCATTGTCATCAGAGGGAAGGCAGGGTTATGGGCAGAGATTCAGATGTATCAGCAAATCTAAAGGTAGGAAGAAGTAAAAGTTCCATTGCCATCACTTTAAGAAGATAATCAATAGGGATCAGCTGAGAGTGAGGAGGGAGAAGGAAAAGCTTTAGAAAGGGGAAGGAGAAAATAGTCTTCTGGGAGTGATGCGAACAAGGTCATTGCTAATGCTGAGGTCCACTCAGAGTTTGGGTTCATAAATTCAGAACCATGCAGCCAGGATGACCGTGGTGTTCTCCATCTGTATTCGGCTCCTTGGCCACCAGAGAGGATGAGGCACAGAAGTGAGCTAAGTCCACATAAAGGTTTTGCCAAATGTATAGGGTAAACAGAGAGGGGTAAGAGGTTTTGTGATATGTGCAAGGGGGTTGTAATGGTAGGCCATGGAATCTAATCTAAGAAATGAGCACTGAAAGGAGATAAAAACAGCAGAAGGGTAAGGTGAGTAGATTACCAATCTTCTCCTAGTGAAATTTCCCAAATTATACAGGGAATTCTAAATGCAACAGGGAGTATCAGAATTGCTTCTTCTCGTGGGATGAGAGGAGAACATCAGAAAGATTTCTTTACCTCCTCTCAACCTTGTTCTCTTTTCTCTCCCTTTCTTTGGAAATTTCACATATACTAAAAAGTGCTCTTTTGAATAGACTGTTCACTGATGAAATGGCACAAATCCTGGGGATTGACAACTTCTAGTAAAAAGACCTCCTTGCCTATTATCTCAGCTAGAATGTGAAAACCTGTTAATTAGGTTGTCTTTCAAAATTAAAAAAAAGAAAAAATATATATATATATATCTTAAAAGGGGAAGTTACAAATTCAAGTAAATAACACGGAAATGATTCAAACCTATTGGCTGCTGCAATTTTAAAGGAAAGCATTGCTCAGGCAGAAAGAGCCCCATGAAGTGAAGAGCAGATGACCAAATTGCACGGGTTCATTCCCATCTCCCCGGGAGGGCACAGGCTGACTCACAGCTCAGTCCTGAGTTGGGTACTTAGAAAGGCAAATTAACTATTTCAGGTCAGCAGGGTACCACCACACACACGGCAATAGTAATTTCAAAAGTGCTAAAATTGAGTCGTAGTGACAATATGCTTTCCAAGCCAGAAGGAATTTGCCATGCTGCAGATTACAGCTCAGTGGCCCTCGGCACCCTGTTAAGTCAACGGCATCTTAGAAATATTTGAGCAAGGCAGAATAATGTGATCATCTGAGTTCTCCCAAACATGACCTAATTTTATACATGGTGAGAAATGGCTTAGTGAGTCTCATAAATATAAGCGACACATCTGATCTACAAAGACCTTGGTAGTTTTTCTTTTTATCTTTTACTCATCTTCTATGTTCCTCTCAACTACATTTCCTAGAGTGTAAGGATTAGATCAGAGACATTTATGGAAGGAAACTAATATATTCTAGGCTGGCGTTTGAAAGTATAAATTGCATAATCCATGAAGTTGTGGTGTCTCAGTAGCCTGTGTGTGTTATGAAAACTCTCTCCCCTTGGAAAGATTCCTTGTTAGAGAGATTCAGTTAGAGGCTGAGCTGGGAATCACAAAAAAATTTAAATTTAACTTTTAAATTAAGTTAAAATTAAAATTTAGGGTTTGGACTAAGAAACCCTTGTCCTTAGACCAAACCAAGCTTGCTTCACTTTGAAAGCTGACTCCTGAGACTACTCACTTCACTTGTTCAAAGCATTCAAAGTTGCATGTGAACTTGAGCCCCCTTACATCCCATTTCCTTGGAAACCCCCAGGGGGCCACCTCTCCTCTTGTGATGGTTCCTGTGGCCATATGCATCTCAGATGAGAGAAAGGCTTTTGGTTCAGGAAGACCATAGTCTCAGCTTTGCCACCTCATAGCTATGTGACTGTGGTCTTAACTAAAAGCCTCAGTTTCATTCAGGAAAGAAAATGAAAAGATAACGCTGCCACTTTCTTTACAGGGTAATAGTACAGATTGGATGAGATCATGAATACAAAGGATTTAGTACAATGCCTAAAAAAAAAAAATGGTATTCTGTACCATATTTTTAAAATGTCAGCTATACAAATTGGATTGCTCTACTGTTATTTTAACAGTTCATCTAATACATTCTAGTGATATCTATTTGTTGTCTTTCATTTAACCTTGAATCCACTCTTGTCTCTCTAAGTTGTTTCAAAAGCCTTAAAGCTTGGATCCTGTTCTATTCCTCTGTAACCTCTATATGTAGAACTGGTTCTCCAAAAAATATTTTTGGAGTTGATTTCATTTCATCATGTGTTCTCTTTAAATCTGTAGCCATAGGAAGAGCAATTCAAGACAGACGTGGATTTTGATAAGGATTTTTCTTTTCTGAGGATCAGCAGCTTTGTCTGCTTTTGTTCTTCCAGGCTATGCTCTGAGGTAACACTTGGAGGCAGCATCGAGTCAGCTTGCGGGTCAGCGCTGTGAACTAGAAGGAAATCAGAAATACCAAGGTAGGAGCTGACAAATAGGAAATGAATAACTCTCCAAATACGTCACTAGTTTTAAAATGACTGTGCACTTTGCTACAGAAATCTATTTAAAAGCAGCACACCTTTCTGTGTGCTTCCTGGGAGCTTTAGAGGATAAATGACTTGTTTTTCTCACTAAACCCTGGGTGGCAAAGCAAACTGTAACACATTTAACCATTTACTCACACAGCAAAATGGAGCAAATGTACATTATAAAGGAAGATGGCATACGTTGGTGATGTGAAATGGTACCTCTACTGGTCTGGTGTTTAAACGCTACCTTAGTAATTGGAATCCATTAAATTGGTTCATTGTAACTCAATGTTTTATTAAACATTGAGTTAAAATTTTCCATTAGCCAGATTTTTGGAACACTAAAGAGAAGAAAGGGAAAAAACAAGAGAAGAAAGGTAAAATGTAGTAGTAAAAGTTGACAGCAGAGACTTGTTTAGCCAAGCAACTTCTTAAAACCCCCCTGTGTCCAATATGGATGTAACTCAGGCTCCTACAGCTACAATTACATCACTGTGAATAATGCTTAGATGATCTATCAATGTGTACAATCTTTACTGCTAGGTATGGGGCAAGATCTTTACTGGTCAAAATTAGTGTACTAATTATTTGATGAAACAAAATGGACTCAACCAGTTAAAAAAAATTTTTTTTAATAATACAAAGAAAATTCATCCATTATGCTTATTCCCTGATTTACTAGAGAGGCATTTACTCTACATTTATTCATTCATCATTCACTGAACATCCTATGTGTGTCCAGTACTGGGACTATTAGGTGAAAGACACATGATCCATGTTTTTAAAAGCTTACAGCATAGGAAGAAATGAACACACACACACACACCCCCTGCAAATAACTGCAATCCTACTGATTTCTACTAGTCTTGGAATCTCTTCTCATAGCTAAACAAAATTATACAGTCTCAGCAAGCATAGATCTCACTTTATAAATGTAAAAAATGAGGTCCAGAGAAGGGACAGGACATGCCTAAGGTCACACACGCATTCAGCCAAAGCCAAAAAAGGGAGCAGGTGGCCCCCAACCAATACATTTCCAACACATATACACGGATTATCACCTTTGAAGGTAAAATTGTTGAGATGAGGCACTATTGCTTGTATTCCTATGTAAACACGGAGTCCTTAGTAGAAATCTTTAATAGACATTTAGTCATTTATTGACTTTAATACCTCTCACGCTGTCATCTGTCCGGATATAAATCTCACCATTATGATATCTTTCATAAGCCAGCTAACTTTTAAATTGTTTAATCTTTGAGATTATTATCAGTTGACCCCAGGAGGCATTTTCTTTTCATCAGTGCTCAATTTCCCAAGCTTTGGGGCTGGGAATTGACTGAGGACAGGCTAATAATGGGCATTTAGATGAGAGTGCAACTGAATTTGACCTTGTATTATCCTTCCTACTTTTCCACCTATTTCCAACCAACCTGACCTCCTCGTCTGCATTCTGGGGATTGAATATTTGAAGTCTCATTACAATAAGCCTATTGGGTAGTTTATCCTTTTGTGCAGAGAGTGGCATGCTGGAAAATATTTAAATAGTGGGTCTAGGGAGGAAAAAGAGCCCTCATATGTAGAAGACGCCAAGAGCCAGAGGACCTCGGAGCAAGATGATTTACAGCTGCGGGGCGGACCCTCTGGTGATTTGTCTGCAGGTGCTCCTTGTGGAGAAAGAGCCTGAGCCCATGGTGATCCTTAGGCACATAGTCATTGTCTAATCCTCCCCTCACCTGTCTTGTGCTGTCTCAATAAAAGGCAACCTGCGGAGGTTGCTTGGGGCTACCCTGCAATCAAGGTTAGCCCACCTCCTACAAGCTTGTACTTCTAATCCGCCTCATGCCTGGTTCCTTTCTGCAGAGACTGAGACCAGGGCCATAGGGACTGGGACACTCATAGGTTCACTTGCCAATTTCCATGGCGTAAACACTTCCCTTATGGGCAATTTCAAGCTACCAGTCTATCAATGCACACCAAACTCAGCATAAAGAAGAAAAGTGAATAATCGGCCATTACTAGTGCACATATTGTCTCACTTCTCTCAAAGAGGTGAGGACTCACTCAGCAATGATCTGTCCTCACATCCATCCCCCGATAGTCTTGCTATCATTTAGCTATAGAGACAGTACCAGGTTTGGTAAGTCCAATCAGCAACAGACCTAATTGTAAGACATATTGAACTTGATAGGAATGTAAGGGGAGGATCAATTATTACACTGAACTTGTTATTAACTTATCAGATGAATGACACACTCACCTGATAATTATGATTTTGATGTACACATATGGCTGATACTCACTGTAAGCATAATTAAGAAACTGCTGGTCAACATTGTAAATGTAGGCTTGACCGTGAAAACTAACAGATCCCTCAAGGGTTTGAATCTGCAGGTTTAGCTAATCAGGTGGGGCTAAAATGTTTGAATATAGGAGGCAAGGAGAAGAATAATGCAAGGGATAGTGAGAAAGACTTGAGAGCAGAAATACAAAGCTTGAATAAAATGTTTATTGATGACTTCTTTGCTCAGCCTTTCAGCCTAGGAGTGTTCATCTCCCCCCTTCATAAATTAGTATGATAAAGCTTCAACCTCCGAGGTGACTAGGAGGTGGGGCATTCGGGAGGTGATTAGATCGTGGCTTCCAGATGGGATGAGTGCCCTTATGAAAAGAGATGTGAAAGCTCATTCTCTCCCTTCTGTATGAGGATACAGCAAGATGGTCTTCTACACACCAGGAAGGGAGCACTCACAGAACCAAATGTGCCAGCACCTTGACCTTGACTTTTCAGCACTATGAGAAATAAATGACTGCTGTGTAAGCTGCCCCTCCCCCCCCAGGTAATTGGTCATAGCAACTTGAGTCCACTAAGATATTGGGTATTTATTGAGAACCCTTTTCTGTGTTCCTATGAATTTGGAATTTTAGAATAGAATCTCAAGTAATATAGAAAAGGGACAGAATTGGCTCCAACATATTTGTTCTACAGAAAATTTTGTCAATAAGGATTCCCTATTCTCTTCCCTAACCCAACTCTGGAAATGTGGAAACAGCAAGGGGAATGATCCGAACCTCGGTCTGATTTTGTGCCTCCAATTCTAACTGGGTTATCAGGGTCAAGGAGAAGCAGCCCCTTCCTTTTCCCAAGGGAGTCTTTTTAGTGACCTGCTTTATTGTCATCACCAACCCAGGTCAGTTGGGGAATGAGAGTCCCTAGAAGTTTTTAAACCTCAAGCTTGGATTTAGATACTTACTCAAGACCAGAAAACCTTAAATTTGTTTCCCTTCTTGATCCTTCCAAGGTTCCTCTCTGCTACAGAGTAGGTTTGTTTCTGGGTTTGTTTTTTAGGGTCTGTGCCAGGCTTGTGTTTTCAATACTTTTCTTTTAGTGGTGCCTGAATATGGGGAAGTTTTGACTGTCCCAGGCATCACATCTAGTAATAATCCTCAGTTGGCTGACTGCCTTCCAAATATGAGCAAAATACACGTGCCTGTGTTCAAAGCTATGTGCTGACTCGTATGATTCCTCTCCACTATAACTTTGTAAAAATTTGCATTGAAATTACATCTCTAAAAAAATTACATATCTAAACAGAGCTGCCTGATACTTTTTATAATCCTTATATTTTTGATTCTGCTTTTCAGATTTAGGTTACAAATTTAGGATGTATCATCCGGAATATATATTAATATACTTTGTGGTAGTGAGAATCCTCATACTTACATTCCTTAAGAACCTATAATATTCCTTAACAACCCCATATATTCTGCATAGGTGAGAGTGCTTGCTATGTGTGTTGACGCTTCCCCACCTGGCTGCTAACCCAAGGAACACCTATATTTGGAAAGACTGTTCCATACTTCAGCTTGTAAAGAGATATTTTGGGCAAGAGATGATAAAATTTGAAACGAGAGAAAGACATGAGAAAAGAAAACTTTTATGAGCCAAGTCTCTCAAATCGGGATGAGGACAGGAGGTAGGGGGGAAATTGTTGTGCAAGTTAAGGGAACGAGTGAAAATGAACACTTCTGAGGTGTTCTGTCATAGTTGGCATCTCCCAGCTATGTTGGTGAGGGGTTGTGGGGCAGTGTGTGTGCTTCCAGCAGTTTTGGGGGTCTCACTGGCTCAGAGCTGAAGTTGAGAGAGTGTCTCAGCCAAAGAAATTACTGTCTATTGTGTGGAAGACTTGTGACTATAGCAGCTCCTATACACGGACATAAACTTTCCCTGATGCCTGCCTCTCTCATTCTCGAGGAAAAGATAAAGGACAGAGTCATCAGCTACCTAAGTTGGAGACTTGTGGAATTAGACCTTGATTGGAATGTAGAACAGAACAAAATCGGATGTAGACACAGATCGGCTGAGACATTGCTGGTTGGGTAGAAGGAAAACCTCAGAAATGACTAAGTTACATTTCCTGCCGAGAGTGGCATTGGGCACTGAGAATCAAAACTCAGATTGAGTCACAGAGATAAAAAAGCAGCATCTTTCAGACACTCAAGTCTTCAGTTATCATGACCATGAAAATGTATGTCTCTCATGCAAAGAATCTACTGGATACTTAAAAATACCCACCCCGACCCTCCTATCCCCTAGAATGAATGTGGTTGATTGAATATCATTAATAAATCTGTTTTCGATCACTTACAGATCGTTGGTGTTGATGCCGTTTAGGCAGACTTAATTGTCTATTACGTTTCTATTACCTCTAATGTTAATTCTCAGTCTAAATGTGGAGAAAAGAAAAGCTTATTGAGATATATTCATTTTCTAAACATCAGCTGTGAAAGGAGCTAACGAGTCACTTTATACTAGTCACTTTATATGATTATTAGCAAATATCCATTTACATTTCTTACCCATTAGGGATTCTCAAATCTCCATATAGATTGTCCTGTGAAGTAGATAAAAGCACCCAGGGGTGAGGGGATTGGATATGATTTAGTGGTCTGAGGGACGCTAGGCATCTGAAGTGTCCACAAGGACCAACTATTACCGTAAGCATGGTTTTAAAATGGAACTTGTCTTGTGTAAAAGGACTTTCACTTATTAAGTTCCAAAAGAGAAGGAAGAGAAGGAGAAGGCGATTTAAAGAGAGGGAGGAGGGGGAAAATGGAAAGGAATGGAAAAATCCAACTGAATACATCAAAAACTGCTTTTTAAAAAGCCAACTTGAAACATCATAGCAGAAGAACTGACCTTAGAGATCATGCTTCTTTTGGCAAGGGTAGATTGCTACTTTTCTGATGAGGCTAAATTGTCCCTAACTGGTGTCTATGGGAACAAGATAATGAGACAAGAAAAGCATACAATTCTTCCTTTTTAAGGCTTCAGATATTCCTCTCCAATACTGCCACCTTAACCATCCACCTAAATCTGAAATATTTGCTAATTATGAATGAATTAAGATAATATTAGAAAAGCCCTCTGCTTTGAAAGTCCTGCTGTCCACAGGCCATGGAATGTTTTACAGTTACATGAAGGCCTAACTCACCTTTCTGTTGGGGTACAGCGTCCCCTGCACTTTGGTGAGCTTAACAGAGCACTGTTATTTACTTACATTCCAAGGAGAACCTAGGAATTTAACCAAGCTTTTGCAGAGGCATGGAGGCCAGCCTTATCCTTTCTGGATTCATTCATTTATTTACATCACAGCTAATTACTAGAATTATTCCCTTTCCCTCCAGCTTTCTTGGATAAAGTGTGAAGCCAAGTACAGGCAAGAATCACAAGTTCTCTCTTTCCCCCAGATTGTAAAACAATGTCCTCCCCACCATCTCATCCTTGTTTTGTTTTTGTTTTGAATTGGTTTAATTTGGTTCAATTTGGTCCCCCCCTCTTCCCTAAAAGAGAAAAACGCTGTGCTTTGGACTAGGAAGCATCACTCACTGTGGGCACCTTGCCCCCTCCCAGCGCCTCCCCACTGTGCCCGTAAACGTGCTGTCTGTAACCAAATTGCTCCTGTTGAGTAACAAAGCGAGCTGCGGGGCTTTTTCCGCTTGCGCTGCAAACAGATTAAGCTGCTGGCTTTTATGTGTGCAAAGACATTACCCAGAAGCCCCCAGGATTCCATTATCAGCGGCCAACAGATGGAGCCTATCTGGGCGCTGTCAATCATCCCCCACCTGTGGATCGCGCGGCCCAGCCAAAAAATTAATTGCTTAGAAATATAACATCGGTAGACTCAGATCGGAGAGGATTAGGGAAGCAAATGCTAAGCAAGAGAAAGAAGCAGCCTTACCATGCTAGAGAACCTTATCGTTAGCCCATCCGAGGGTGTGATGTGTGCAGCTTTTGATTTGGTTTTCAAATGCAAGAAAGGCCCCAGGATTAGAACTAGGAATGTTTGGGCAGGAAAAGGGAAAGACGACTTAACCAGAAGGCACGCTGCCCATTGGGTCAGAGCACGCATTCTGAAGGAAAAAAATTTATTTTTTAATTTCCTTTTCTATTTTTTATCTTTTGCTAGCACAGTTTCATATTTAATTTGTTGGTTTTATTCATTCTCTGTGTATTTCATTTGCCATGTTTTTTAGTACCAGCAGGGAGAGATGGTTCTGTTTTTCTGGAATGGTTTCATGGGACTGTTTTTAGAATTCATATTTTCTTGTTTCTCTTAAGGTATTTAAAAAACTATTAATAGAAAATAATAGTTCTGATTAAGATCTTATCTAAGTCACAGTGAGGAAAGATTTTTCCTTACTGTGTGACCTTTAGTCCTTTAATCAAAAATCTTTTTTGGTTTCAGTTACCTGCAAAATGAAGCATGATTGCTAAGATCTCTTGCAGCTCTTAAATTGTATGACTTTATAAATCAATTTCCTACAGTATTTCTAAATGACTTGGATATGATATCTAAAAAATGGCAGCAAGCGAGATGTGAAAAAAAAGGAATTCCTAAAAGGATTATATGTTGCATCATCCAACACAGTACTCTTTTTTTTGTTTATATTGAACATATACAGACATTTTTTAATGTCATTATTTCCTAAACAATACAGTTTAACAACTATTTATATAACATGTACATTCATTGTGTTCAATGATATAAATAATCTGGAGATGATTTAAAAGTATATTGAGAGGATGTCTGTAGGTTATATACAAATACTGCACCATTTTATATAAGAGACGTAATCTATGTGGATTTTCTTTCTCTCTCTCTCTTTTTTTGTTTTGGAGACACAGGGTCTTGCTCTATTGCCCAGGCCAACTGCAACCTCAAACTCCTGGGCCCCAGCAATACTCCCATCTCAGCTCAGCCTCTGGAGTAGTTGAGATACCACGCCCACCTAACATTTTTATTTTTTTTAGAGACAGATTCTCAGGTTTCCAACACCTGTCTCAAGCGATTGATCTTCTCTCTTCAGCCTCTCAAAGTGGTAGTATTACAAGCCTGGGCCACTGTGCCCAGCTGCATATGTACATTTTGGTATCAGCAACACAGTACTCTTCCTTGGAAATTTCTAGAGCAAAAAAACAAAAAAATTATTGCCAGGGTCGCAGTGAGGAAGCACCCATAGTCAGAGTAATTTTGATGCAGTAGTTGGCACTGTCATTACCAATTTAATTTGTTAAAATTAGATACATTTCTGTCAGTGCTTCAATTTTAGAACAAATGTGTCTTTGAACCTGGCACAGCAAAGCCACATCTGAATTGGTAGATTCCACAATCTGAGTTTAGACAACCAGTTTTTCTCTGCAAATAAGCCATTTAGGGACCATTTAATTCAATTAAGAATGGATTCGTTCAACGAAGTTTTATCATCTGTCAACTTCTAGCATATACTGGAAATAAAATATACTGCCTTTGTCTAGGTATTTAAATTTAGTGACAGGGTGAATGAAAACAATTGTATGAATAAAAATGATTTTAAAAATACTAGCTACCACTTATTGAGCAATTATTAATATTATGATTATTTAATCACTTGTTATACATCTAATAGTCCTAATTTTCAAAACAACACTGCAAAGTATCAGTATTATCCAGATGAAGACACTGGGTTCAGTAAAGTTAGGTGACTTGCCCAAAGCCATACTGCCTTGCAAGTGTCAGAGCTGCACTTTGAAGTCAGGCCTTTACACACTGCACTCCACCTGTGACACCAAGGAAGTATGTTGTTATTTTTAGAAGAGAGAGACAAAATCAAGTTCAGAGGTAGAGTGAAGACTGGTGCTGAGAAGATTTTAAGAAGGAATATTAAGTATTTTTACTTTAGAGTGTTCAGACTAAGCCAGCCCTCCCAGAGCACTTGGCTCCTGCTCCTCCCACTTGTAATCATGTTTTAAATTCCTTGCCACTAGCGTACAAGACCTACAACACCACGGAAACACGAATATCCTGGTAAATAGATAATAACCAGGTTTGCTGTTTCTGACATTAAATTCTCCCTAAACTTCTAACATACTGGCTACTGGCTATTAAACTTCCCCCTGATAGAGCTCACATCTGTAATCCTAGCATTCTGGGAGGCTGAGGTGGGAGGATCGCTGAGGTCAGGAGTTCAAGACCAGCTTAGGCAACAAAATGAGACCCTCTCCCTGTCTCTACCAAAAAAATAGGAAAAATTAGCCAGGTGTTGTGGTGGGTGCGTGTAGTCTCAGTTACTCTGGAGGCTGAGGCAGGAGGATCACCTGAGCCCAAGAGTTTGAGATTGCTGTGAGCTAGGCTGACGCCAAGGCACTCTACCTAGGGCACAGAGTGAGACTCGGTCTCAAATAAAGTAAATAAATGAATAAATAAATACATAATACAATTCTCCCCAATATAACAATTGGGTCTTGCAAGCTGGTCCGCACTGTGCTGAAGCACACCGAGTCACTGTGTCCCTAGCACTGGCACTTGGTGGACACTCACCATTTCTGTTGAATGAATAGCTACTCCTCCCAAGGAGTCATGTTTCTCTTGTGAATGGACTTTTACCTCCCTGGGTTCCTTCTCGGCTTCCCCTAGGTCCAGACTGTTAGCAGTGGGCAGATATTAAACCGTGCTCTCTTGACTGGGTACCAGATCACAAGGGGCTCATTTTATTGCCTAAGCTGCTTTTGAACTCCTGACCTCAGTGATCCTCCCACCTTAGCCTCCCAGAATGCTAGGATTACAGATGTGAGCTCTATTGGGGGGAAGTTTAATAGCCAGTAGCCAGCATGTTAGAAGTTTGGGGAGAATTTAATGGCAGAAACAGCAAACCTGGTTATTATCTATTTACCAGGATATTCGTGATGGTCACTGCCCAAACACTCACCATTGTACGTGACCCTCTCAAGAAATATGGTTGAGAGGGGATGAGAAAAATATAGCTATTATTGATGGCCTCCCTTCAGGAAAAGGTGAACATGCTATATTTATTATGACCTATTGCAAATGATAATGTTTAGCTTGTTTAGTCTTAAATTTCACAGGCTCAACTGGGACAGTTCCAAAGAACTTGGCTAATATCTTGACTGGAGATGTTAACACCCCGTCTTCATTTTTAAAATATGTAAGATCATAACCAGTGACATAAACCCCCCATGAGGGCACCCAGGCACCACCTACTATTGACTACTAGGCTTTTAATCACATTATTATTGTCCTCATTATTGTCAGAGGCTTGTAAGTTCATCTCCACCACGGAATTATGAGGGCCGGGGGAAAAAAAATCCGTGAAGACTCCTCTGTGTTTTTTCCTGTGCTTTCCCCGTGTGATTCCATCAATAAGCTCTCAAATTAAATGCACCTTCCTGTAGTGAATTGACTATACTAATAATTTCATCAAGGCAGAGGGTCTCACACTGTTTGGGAAATAGCAAATGAAACCAAACTTTAGGTATCTGTTTGTGATATGAGCATTTAGCTGTTAACTTATGTGTCCAACCGGAAATCCTACAAATAGTGATACTCAGGACAAACAATTCTTGGGTATTCTTTGTCATTAAGATCTAGACTGCTAATAGCCAGCTGTTGTGACAGGTGCTTGTACTCCCAGGATCACTTGAGCCCAGGAGTTCAAGGTTGCTGTGAGCTATGACATCATGGCACTCTACCGGGGGGGGGGGGGGGCAAGAAAGAGAGACTCTGTCTCAAAAGAAAGAAAAAATCCAGACTGCCCCAGTTAAACTCTGATTCTATCTTGGTCAACTTATTTAGCCTTTCTGTCCCCTCAGTTCTCAAATATAAAATAAGGAAAATAATTGTAGGCTATCATGAAGATTAAATGTGCAAAAAGGGCTAACACAGTAAATGTGCTCAATGAATGTTAGCTGTTCTTCCACAATTGTTTTCCTTGTATATGTACTCTCAAACATATTTCTAGTTTTTTTGGTTTTTTTTTTTGAGATTCAGCTGATTTGTTACTGGCTGTATCTTAGCCTTAATGCACACTTAGGATTTCTCACATCAAGCTATAAAAGCCTATTTAACCAACTTTTGATACCTGCAAAAGGTCTGTGGTTATTAGCTGGACAAAGTCACTGTCCTTGTATCTAATGTTACTTTTGGATTTTCACAGTGCAGGTCATGCTGGGAAATGATGATCTTTAAGTCCTTTAGAATTAACTCCGAAGGGTGTTTGGTAATGCTTGAAGTGAAAATGATCCATCGGCGGAGATAAAAAGACATCGCCCAGAAAGATGGCATCTTTAGAGAGAGTGTTGTTTACTGTTACTGTCACCCAGGCTCATTTGCTGTTGGTCAATTCCATGATTAGACATATGAATGGAACAGATCGAATGAGACATTTCACATCGAAAAACAATGTGTTGTATTGGAATGTGTTGCACTGGCCTGGAAGTCAGCAGATCTGAATCCTCATTTTCACGGCTATTAAACTGTTGTGTGATCTTATACAAGGGCTCTTCACCTCTGCAGAGGCCTGTTTCTTCATCTGTAAAAGATGATGAGTGGATGAGACAGTGTGTGAAGTCTTTCCAGTTCCACATTCCGTAGTTCTATTCAGCACCATCTGCTGCAGAGAAACCAGGAAGGTAGGACAACCTGATTTTTTTTGTTGGTTGATGATGTGCTTGGGGTTTGTTTCTCTCTCTCTTTTCCTGTTTCTAACCTTCTCTGATGCACACAAAAGCTTCTGTAGTGTTTTCTGTGTACGGTTTCAGGAATTCAAGATCAGACGTATTAGAAGGAACAATTATAAAATGAATAAACATTGTCTTCATTTCTTAATCCTAACAAGTATTTTTGTCTTTTTGGCGAGGGATGGGTTTGAACCCACCACCTCTGGTATATGGGGCTGGCACCCTACTCCTTTGAGCACAGGCACTACCCCCTACCAAGTATTTTAAAGCCCATCTTCAGGCTCTGCACTTTAGTAGATGGTATAAAAAAGAGAACCCTGTTTAGTTTCCTGGTTCCATAGGTTTCTGTTTTTAAATAAGATGGAGCGTTCTCATCCTGAGATGAACACTCACTCATTCATTCGCTTACTAATCTGTAAGTGACATTGTACACTTGTTAAAATTTCAAGGATGGAAGTGCAAACTTCTCAACAAATTCAACACAAGTTGTAAAGTGTTGTATTCTTGCTTATGTCTTGCTCCTGTCTAAAGTAGATGGCAGTACTTTTCCTAAGCCCCCGGGAAGAGGACAGCATCTTTGACATTTCTCTGTTACCCCAAAAAGGGATCACATACATCCATGTGGAGGGATAACTCCTTATGACATCTCCTTTCAACTAGTATTTACTTTCCTTCTGGTTTAGAGAAATATTTTAAATAATATTTGCTGCTGATTATAAAATAGCACCTGATTATTTTAGAAAGCTTGAAAAAGTATTTGTAAGCAGTCACAAGTACCAGAATTACTCGTAACTCTACCATGTAGACAGAAATGCATAAATATTATGATACATTTCCTCCCAGATGTCCAGTTTTTCTGTGTATGCATACATGCACCCACACGTTTGTAAAGAAAAAACAAATCAAGCCAGGCAGTCATACTGTTTTGTGATTTGACTTTTCATCTAAGAATATATAGATACTATTTCCTAACATTTCTAAGTATTAATAAAGGCACTTTTTAAATGGTGGCGTAGGGGCAGGAAAGATGAGATACCTTCCCTTACTCATCATAAGGGTCATGGCCAACATTTCTATAACACATCAAGAGAAGTGTAGCAAATTTATTTAATCAAATTAATGTTGCATGGGAGACTTCAGAAATGAAGACCCAAAGACTGTCCATTGTTATACTTAGGTTAGACCTAGACAGATCTAGGGTATCTAGATCTAGGTATCTAGAGTGGACAGCTGTGTAGAAATGTGATCGGACAGAAAGGGAAAGATTTAACAGTAATAGACTACACAGGGAAACCTGGCAAGGCGTGCCTTTTCAGATTCTTCTTGGCCTCCCTGTGTGGTACTCTTTCCATACCTCCAATATATAGGACAAGACCCCTCTATAATGAGGATCTGATGATCTACTTTCAGAAAAGCAGGTCAGACAACTTCTTTATAGCCAGTTATAAAGTTATAGACTTTCACAGAAAGGTAAAGCAATTTCAGGGTAAAGGTCGAGCAATATTTCTACATCTCATAGCTAGCTTAGAGAAGAGATGTTACTAAGACTCACTTTGAGGAAGAGGAATTCCAGTTTCTAGGGCCTGCCTGGGGGGAAGAAAGGAAACAGGTGAGAGAAGTCTCAGAAACAGACTTTGCTTTGAGGCCTTCCAATGTTCCTTAATCCACAGCACTTGGGATGCCAAAGTGTCATACTTTGGGGTGTAGTCTTCTGAGCCCTACCAGTGGCATAGTATTCCATTGTATGAATTAACCATAATTCATTTAATTAACCTTCCATTATCTAATATTTATGTCATTGATATTTTTCACACTTATAAATAAAACTGTGGTGTATATAATAGGACATAACTTGTTGTGCACATCCATGATTATTTCCTTAGAAAAATTTCCTATCAGTGGAGTTACGGATCGAAGGATATGTTTCTTCCCTGCAGCAGCGGTCACTTGAAAGATTTTATGTTATTCTATGCGCAACAAGTCTTCAAATGATCATTTTTTAAAAATCTGTCAATTTAGTGGAAGAAAAATGATGACTTGCATGTCCGTGCTTGCTAGCACAGTAATTTTTATCATGTGTCAGGGGGGCATTTTCCCCCCTTTTCTATGTAAACCATCTATGTGGGTACTTTTTGTGTTCACAGTAACAGTGTTAAAAGAATCTCAAAGAACCTGGAAGACCACTCACTATACAAGTGGTAGATTCTGGCTCCAGGAAGGAGTTTCAGTCTTGAAAAACTCGTATGGCAAACTTACATTACCAGCCTCATAAAGGTAGGACCCTAGGACAACATATGTCACATCAACGGTGGAGGATATTTTTCTGTTGAGACATGTTATTCTTGATATCAAAAATTCTCCGTGTTGTGATTAAATGCAAAACTAGAGAGTTGAGTTATGGAAAAAAAAAACCTTAAGAATTCTTTGACCATAGTCATCTATTTTACCAACACGAGTTCTTTTTTTTTTGCTTGTTGGCGGGGGATGGTGTAGAGCAGCATCAAGGAGGAGGGGAGAGAGACAGAGAAAAAGAGAGGAAAGGGGGGAGAAGAGAGTGAGGTAGGTAGATATGGGGGAGAAGGGGCAGAGAGAGAAAAGAGCCAACACAAGTTCTTAAAAAGCTTTTTTGTAATTGAGTGTCAAAGCCTGCACAGGATTTAGGAGTGTTCCCAATGTGGCATGAAATTGTGAGAGACATTCTGACATTTTAGTGGTAGCTGAAATCCTACATGACAGGCAGGAAGTAAGAGATATGTGTCCAAGGAAATCCAAGAAAACACCACAGGAAGCAAGTACCTCTACACCAGGACATATTTTATTTCTTTCTACTTTTTGTGCATTGTTTTATTATTACTTATTTTGACTATGCTATTCACTCCTTAGAAGTGAGAAAGACATGATTATCCACCAGCCTATGCCCTTGCAAGAGGATAATACCTCATTCATCTGAGGATCATCTAGTTTTTCCTTAACCTTCCTTTAAAGAGTAACATATTCCATGTGTTTACAAAATCAATTTCACAAGAAAACATCTTCCTATTCTATAGTCTATTCATTTTTGCCATGCTTCGTGTCATCATTTCCAAGTTCCGTGATTCTTCATGATTATTGCTAAGATTAGGAGTCTCATTTTGGGCACCCACATTCTCATTCAGGTCAGATACACACCTTGCCCTCCCAGTGTGCTTCCTTCTTTCCTGAGGTCCCAGTGTCAGCTCTCCGCTGCTTTTATGAGCGACTACTGTGTAGAAGACTGAGGAATGAACTAGAGATCAGGTGGCTGGCCTGATGAAAGAAGTGCCAGAGACAATAACAGCTGATGTTGGTTTCGTAATTCCAAACTGTTAATATAAATGCTTTGACTCATGGTGAAATTGTTCTTTAATTTTCAATTTGAGCTGATGTGTGTCCATTCCTAACATGGTATTCTGAGTAAAGCCATTGCTGTTAATGTGGGTCTGAATACTGGATATTTGCATAATAAAAGATAATTACATTCATCTCTAAGAGAATGGGGTTGGGTTAATAATAGACATCAATGCCATAACAGGCCAGTAGCAAGTGTGTGAATTGGATGTTTTCAGAATCAACTCTGAAAGAGTTAACAGTGTTGCTTATTATGTAATGGATAAAAACAATTGGATTAATTAAGCAAACAGGCACTCTGCTTATGTGACTAACATCAAGGAGTGGTATGCCAATTTATTGAATGCACTTTTGACAGCCATCTGTTTATCCTTTGGTACATTTCATCTGAAAGGAAGATTTATATTAATTAAACAATTTAGACTACCAGTAAAAGTCACACTAGTCTATCCCTGCATGCTCTTTAGACATTTCACATGTTATTTAAATTACTCGAATTGGAGGAATCTTTATAGACTGCTCCTGCTTCCTACTCTAGCATCTGACCTTTCTATGAGCAACTTGCTATCTGAGCTCAAGTTTCCTTTGCTCTGATGATAGCAAGGGTGATATCAATGTAACTCCAGAAACACCTGGATATTTACCACCTGTTTGGTTCTTTTCCATTTGGTTTCAAATCAAGTCTTGGCACCAGCTATTGGTGAGGCTGTGTCTATCACAGAACAGATCCCGACAAACAGTCTGTGAAAAATAGGCAGCAGCTGGCTGACTGGGGAGGGAACGCTGTCTCATTGCCAACTGCCACGCCAGTCAGATCAGCAAGTATTCAGGAAGTGCCTACTCAAGGCTTGGAATCCAAAGCATTGAATATGTGTTAGTTGCACTTCCAAATTTCCAGGGACTCTGGCTTTTTCATGGCTAGGGGAGTTCCTGTTTTTCCAGCCCTGGGATGTCAGGGGACAAGTGGCAGCACATTGTTTTTCTATGTTCTGGTTCTCACCTGTTAACTATAAGTAAGCTATTGTTATCCCAATAAGCCTTACCCTTTGATTGGTGCATTAAATTAATTCTTAGGTCTTATCAATTCAGTGAATTCATGTGTGGCATAAGAAGTGCCTGTTGTTCATTTCCTGAAGATGAGGCTGGTTCCTTTCCTCCTCGGAGTTTGGCAAGGGAGTGGTCGACAGTGCCGGAGCCCTCTCTCATGGCTGCTAATTTTCCTGGTCGTTTCTTCTGAGCAGGGTGAGTTCGGGGGACTATCAGGGATTTTCTAAGTGAAAGGGGAATCTTAGTGATGGAATTTCTGACTTCTGCTTGAATAAGGCAAACTGGCATTGCAGTCTCGATGGCTTCTCACTAGGCTGTGCTCCACACACCCCTCCCTCAAATTGTTCTTTAAGAAGTGACATCATTTACTCCAGCCCTTTTGGCTGTGTTGAGTTCTGAAGGTTTTGAAGCCAGAAAAGTGGCCTGCAAGATGGAGTCTGAGAAGCTAAGCTGAAGCAGGACAGCTGACCTGGTCTGCTCAGCTCACTTTCCTTCCCACACACCCTGTGATTATCTGGTTAAGGTTTCACCATGGTGGTGAGGATGTGTGTCTCGGCAGCCTTCGAGGAAGCAGTCGCACACAGACCTCAGGTGTTGTGATCCTGGTAGAGTAAAGGTTACTTTGGTAATATGGTGTTTTCTCTGATAAGTTTCTTCGATGTTTTGTTAAAATGAAAACTACCTTTTGTTTAAGAATTTTGCCTTGTTAGAGCAAAAACTACTTTAATGTTTTCTGTCAGATAAAGTTAGAACTTTCGGGCTGCACCTGTGGCTCAACGGAGTAGGCGCCAGTCCCATGTGCCGGAGGTGGAGGGTTCAAACCCAGCCCCAGCCAAAAAAAACCCTGCAAAAATAAATAAATACATAAATAAAGGTAGAATTTTCTAGGTTTGTTTCCTGGTATTCTCATTATAAAATTTAGTCACATTGTCACTGAGGCAGAACAGTCTTTGAGAGACTATTCTTGCTGTTCTCCAGAATTGCTGGCTTTCTGACAAATAAAGTTTGGTCGACCTAATCTCCATCTCCACTTCTGGGTGACAGTGCCAGGCAGCCGGACCCTTTGGTCTGGTAGCATTTCCCCAGAGAACACCTACACCTCTCCCTAAGTCAAACCCAGACTATTTGCTACAAAGGGAGGCTACATCATGCAGCGCAGATTCTGAATCCTTTGTGAACTAGTAACACGCTCTGAAATAGCTAGCAACTATTAAATGCAAATTATAGGAGTGACAGGGGCTCCATTTCAGCGATCGATTTCTCTGAGTCCCTGTCAGGGCTCCTGCCTGCCCTGGGCCACCACATTCCTTATGCACCAGGAGTTTGAGAGCAAATTTTTTCATGCACCTTTTGGGTCCTTTAAAACAGACAGACAGACCATCTCCTGATGCTAGATCAGAAGCTCAGACATACTGAGTTACCTGATTAAAGACATGAGGTCGACTAATTCTCAGATTTTTGTTCCATCATTTATTTATGCATTTTCAGTAAATACTTTTGAGAATCTACTTTGAGTTAGCTTTCATTAGCAAGCTTTGCTCCCACGGAATGAAAATATTTTTCTGGTCAATTGTCTTTGATGTGTTGTATACTTTAGAACACAACATTTAAGCTTAAATACATTAAGGTATGTGTTTAATTTATTCCCTTTTTCCCCAGCCAGGGGGGAAATAATTCTTGTTATCTTTATCGCTCAGTAGGACATGGTGTTGTGATTCTGATACATTAAAGCAGCTTTTAATGTCAAATAATAGAAACTAAAGGAATAATCACATTTTAAAAATGTCTTCCTTCAACCTAAATTGTGTTTATTTGCCATTAGGCCTGACCTAACTTACAGAATAAATTTAGTTCTTCACTTCCCAGATTTTAACTAACATTTTCATGGAACCCAACTTCATTTCCATGAGACTTCCCTACATGGATCTGATATCTTTTTCTCTCTTCCTAGTATTTTCCCCACCCTTTTCTAGTTTTCGGCAACCCAGAATTTTAACTAGGACAGCATATTTCAAAGTTAAAATCCAAGTGTTTAATGAAGCTGAATAAGGAAATCACTATATTCACCAATTTTATTGGACTCTTAATTAGGAATCTTGTGTCAGTGGCTTTTTGCAGAGCCATTGGTAGCCATTGTTATTTAGGGCATTTGAGCAAGTAAATGTGTTTTATCACCTTGCCGACAGGCTATTTGAATTGGTTTCCAGAGAATTCTGGCACTTTGAACTAATGAGCGTTTTAACAGACTCAAAGTACTTATGGAAGAACGTTTATTGCACAATCTCTGGCAGAATGGGAAAATATTAGGTTTCCTTGAAAGTGATAAATAACTAATTTCCTAATAAATGGATAATGTCACCCTGGCATTCTAGGAGGGTGAATGATTACCTCCCTTAGCTGTTTAGGTGTGCAATCTCCTTTTCTGCTAATACCACTATGATATTTTTCATAGCAATGTTCTCTACATGGCAATTTCTCATTCAAATGGATATAGTTGATATGCGGCATGATAAATCGTCATTTACCTTCAACATATATACATAATACATAGAGATATATGTGTATATACAGGCATACTTTTTTCTTTTAAAACATATTCATTGAGGCTCTGCTATGTATATAATGGGAGTATGTGTTTCTTGAGAATACATAGGACATTATCCCTATTATTATTAATGTTATATTTAATGACAAATTATTTATTGATTTTATAAAAAGTTCTGCTAAAACACAGGCAGATTGTGTTATTCCAGCATTAGATGTCCATAGTCTGTTAGGGGAAGTAGACTTGGATGAAAATTCTCATCTTCGTATCTACCATGCTTAGCGCAAAAACAAATGAATGAATGAATGAATGGGTGAATGGATGAAGAAATGAACTGGTGAGATTATAAAATGAAAAATGTTACATGGGAAACCTGTAGACTCAGAGCAACAACTAACCTTGGTGTGATTAATTTAAATAATAGGTACTTTTTTTTCTCCTCGTTCTTACTGGAACATCAAAATCTTGACTCTACTTGTTTTTTTTCCTCAGTTTTGATACTTGCCTTTTGTAGTGAAATATACAAAATTGAGATCATTGTATTTATCCTCTGGAGCAATCCTGGGGAATTTATTAATAAGGAACTGAAACCTTGCTTCCTTATACTGTGTTTCAAAAATTTCTGTCTACCCCTCTGCTTAACAGTTAAGACCAGGGACAGATGTATGGAGCTGCTGGTTGCCTTTTCTCCAGTTCAGTCCATTTTCTGCCATCCATCATTTTTAAACTCCTTAAAATGCAAAGTGTAATATCCTGCAAGTAATGGATTGCTAGAAGGTGAAAAATAACTTTGCTCCAAGCTCATTATCTTAACAAAGCCTGTTGTATACTTGGAGAGAGGAAATAGTGAAATGGGAAAGTTAAGAGTCCTGGTATATAATACGGAAATCCTGCTAACTTGATGTCTAAGTGGAAAAAAATACAAATTGTCTCACAGATCTGCTATTGAATACAAGATTGATGATCTGATCATGGCAGCTAAGAAACCCACCATAATCAACTCCATTGAAGCCAGCATTTCAACCACTTGGAAAGAAATATAATCTCATGAGCTTCAGCTATGGGCATGGTTATGGGAAATTTTTATGTGAATTCTTTTGATTCTGAAAACCCGTTGTTTTTTTTTTTTTTTTTTTTTTTTGTAGAGACAGAGTTTTACTTTACTCTACTCTCAGTAGAGTGCTGTGGCCTCACACAGCTCACAGCAACCTCCAACTCCTGGGCTTAGATGATTCCCTTGCCTCAGCCTCCCAAGTAGCTGGGACTACAGGTACCCACCATAATGCCCAGCTATTTTTTTGTTGCAGTTTGGCCGGGGCCAGGTTTGAACCTGCCACCCTGCCAACCCATATGGGGCTGGTGCCCTGCCCACTGAGCCACAGCACCACCCACCTGTGTGTGTTTTTGTTGTGTTCTGTTTTTGTACACAGCTTGAGAAACAAGAGAGCAGAAGAATGTTTTCCTCTAGAGAAAGAAAATAACTGAGGAAACTCTAGTACAGTTGCAAAGTAAGGGAAATAAACAGATTTCTTAGCAGAGGAGTAAGGGATTAGGACACTGAACCTTCTATTTTGGAAAAGATTGTTGGATTTCTAAACCCATCCTGTGCAAAATAATTCTTAGTTCTATTGATTATTATTGCTGTTGATTTCTACTGAGTGGCCTGAAAATAGCAAAATATCAATTTTGTGGTCTAATATTTAAAATCCATAGTTTGAAACTAGACGTGTATTTTGTTAATATCAATACCTAATACCTATTACCTAGGAATTAGTTCACTTTGGTTTCTTAAATCCAAAGTCTCATTGAACATACAGCTGTGTTTGATTAAGAAATCTTTTTTTTCTGAAACTTTCACTATATGCTGTACTTAAGAACCTTTTAGTTTTAGTCTTAACGATTGTTTAATAAAATATCTAAATTCAGCTTTTCAAAAATGATATTATTCTTCATGGTAAAGAGTTACCTGCAAAGATGAAGTTTATCATGGTATATATGTCATAACAAAAGTGTTTTTGAAACAGAAAAGGGATTGTAACATTTATCAAGAGAACAGGCCTAGCATGATTTATGGTAATATACCATTTATTGGAGTTCTAACTGAACTATATATCATGCCAAAGTTGGACATGGTCACGTAATGCTAAGCACTGGAGCAATAATCGTGAAAGACCAAACCAATCCCACTCACATTTTTTTTTATTGTTTCAGGTTAATTGAGGGTACAAAGAATTAGATTACAATGTTGGCATTTGTTAGGTAAAGTTCCTCTTACAATTGTGTCCAAGCCCCCTCTGCCCCCAAGAGGCATGCCACACACCCTAACATTGTGTCCATTAAGTGGGAGCACCCCAATCCTCTCCCTGCTCCCCTCTTCCTGCTCCCTTGTTCCCCTTCACCTCACCTTGAATTGATTTGAGTTTTCTCTTCTGTGGGTGTGTATTAGATCGTTTACTGGCTTCAGTAAATCTAATGTACTCAGCTTCTCCATTCTTGTGATACTCTACTGAGAAGAATATCTTTCAACACCAACTAGGTTAATACAAAAGATGTAAGGTCTTCATCTCTTTTAATGGCTGAATAGTATTCCATAGTATACCACAGCTTGTGAATTTGTTCCTGAGTTGATGGGCATTTAGGTTGTTTTCACATCTTGATGATTGTATATTGAGCTGCGATAAAATAACAGTCTAGTGCAAATGTCCTTATGATAAAATACCTTTTTCCTTCTCAGTAGATGCCTAATAATGGGATTTCAGGATCAAATGGGAGGTCTAATTTGAGTTCTTTGAGGATTCTCCATACTTCCTTCCAAAAAGATTGTATTAGGTTGCAATCCCAACCAATCCCACTCTTAAAAAAGCAATCTGCAATAGCATTTGATTTATCTTTTCTGCAGGGAACTCAATGTGTCAGGTAGTCACTGACTGCTGTTGCCACTTTTCTTCAGATTGTATTTTACTTCAGGAGAAAAAGAATTCACCAGAGCATCTGCCAGCAAGAAGAAGGCTCCAGTTTGCTAAGATTTTGCTTAGAGCTGTAAATGTTTGCAGGAGAAAGAGTGAGCTATGCAGAGAAATGTCTCCAAGCTTGTAGCCACAGGCCCCACTGACCCCAATCTGCCAGGATGAATGGCACCCACTCCTCCTTGTCAATTTCAGAAAGACCAGGTTGCTGCCAACCTACCTGGTTCACCCTCAACCCGCAGAGACCCCACAGGGGGTGCTCCCCATACGTATTCACTCTGAGTTTGGATGTGACTGTTGTGCTCAGCTGAGAGAGGGGTGTGACCCATGAAGGGCCAGGTACAGAGGGACTCACTGAATTCAGTGTCTGGGCTCCCTTTTATCTTTCTGTTGAAGAGATGAGTGAACATATTCTCCTAATTGAAAAAGGTCATTGCTATTTAAAACCTCTTTTTAAAAGTCAATTGCCTGTTCGCTAGTACAGTTGACCCTTGAACAACATGGGTTTAAAAGCAGATTTTCTTCTGTCTCTGGCACCTCCCAACCCCTCCTCTTCCTCCTCCTCTGCCTCAGCCTAGTCAGTGTTAAGAAAACAAGGACCTTTATGATGATCCACTTCCATTTCATGAATAGTAAATCGTTTTTTTTAAAAGACAGAGTCTCTTTGTCACCCTTGGTAGAGTGCTGTGGCGTCACAGCTCACAGCAACCTCCAGCTCTTGGGCTTAGGTGATTCTCTTGCCTCAGCCTCCCGAGTAGCTGGGACTACAGGCACCCGCCATAATGCCTGGCTATTTTTTTGATGCAGTTTGGCCTGGAGCTGGGTTTGAATCCACTACGCTTGGTATCTGGGGCTGGACCCCTACTCACTGATCCACAGGTGCCACCTGTAAATAGATTTTTTCCTTTCTTCTTCTTCTTCTTCTTTTTTGGAGACAGAGTCTCACTTTCTTACCCTTGGTAAAGTGCCGTGGCATCACAGCTGACAGCAACCTTAAACTCTTGGGCTTAAGTGATTCTCTTGCCTCAGTAACCTAAGTAGCTAGGATTACAGGTGCCCACCATATTTTTTCTTCCTTCTGATTTTCTTCATAACATTTTCTTTTGTCTAGCTTAATTTATCATAAGAAAACAGTATAGAATACATATCCACACAAAGTATGTGTCAATCTACTCCAACATCTTCAATATACTAGATTAAAAAAAAACAAGACTTTATGGGAGAAACGTAGAATGACATAATTTTTATATGAGAGTAGAACAAGATTTATTAAATAAGAGGGAGAAGAAGCAAAAGCCACAAAGGAAAAGCTTGATGAATCAGACAACATCACAGTTTAAGACATCTACTACAAAAATGACACATCAAGAAATTAAAACAATCAAGCAATGAGCAGAATTATCTGCCAAACATTCAGAAGGTAAGGAAGAGTTTTCTAGTCTATGTAAAGAACTTCTGTCTAACAATTGAAAAGGCAAGCACACCCACCCAACTCAGGATCCCAGGAGTTTGAGGTTGCTGTGAGTTATGATACTATGGCACTCTAGCCTGGGCATTAGATTGAGACTCTGCAGAAAGAAAAAGAGAGAGAGAGAAAACGGAGAAAGAAGAAAGGATGGAAGGAGGGAAGGAAGGAGAGAAAGTTTCTTACACAATCCTACTCTCATATCATCCTCTAATCACTTGTTGCACAAAATTTTAATGTTCAGGGATTATAATTGCCCAACATTTTCTGTGACGACACAAGCATCTAACTTTTCAGGTACCTTTCAACATTCTCATTCTCCGCTTCATTAACTCTGTACTAACCAAAAGGTTCACTGCAACAGGGTTCTTCTACATTTTTTTTTAATTTGATAAAGAAGGGGAAAATATTCCTCTTCTATATCGTCATTGTAGTCATGGCCATGCTCTACAACCATCCCCATCCAATACTCATTCCCTAAGCACCGGTGATAGGCATCTACTACACATGGCTTTCTGCTGAGTCCTCATTTGTGGAGGGAGTCTTGACTTTCCCTTAGACACGTGTCACTAGAGAAAAGTGGCTCTAGGAAGACCATCTGATGTGGCCATTGGCTGACTAAAGTACTAACGCAGGCCTAGTTTAGAGAGATTGAAACAATTTCCTTGGATGATGACAGGTGGGCCTGTTGGCTCTGATAGTTCAAGGGAATGCTAATGTGGTTGACTCTCTGTCCCATCTCAGCCATGGACAGTTCTGGAAGAGCAGAATTCCAGTCTTCTTACAAACCTTCCATTCTGCTCTGAATAGTAGTGAGTAAAGAAATAGGATTTGGGACATTTAAATATGAGGGGTTTATTTTACCATCTAATAGTCTCTGACTTCCACATCTTTATAACAAAGAGGAAAATAATATCACTGTTTCATAGAAATGAATAGACTAGGGGCAAGAAATTTGCGGGCACATTGTGCACATGCCACATTGTCCCATGATGTGATGTGCCCAGCACCTCCATGTTGAGATGCATTATTATTGTCTGTGGGGGTCAGACACCCCCCCCAATCAGGAATAATAACATTATCTCGCAAAAGAGACTCATAGCTTATACTAAACTGAACAGACTTCTGATCTGCAAGCCATAATTTATATCCCAGGGGTAACCCACCATTTGCACTTTTTTTCTCCAAGCTGGTGAAATCACGCTCAGCTCAAATCCTGCACATCTGACACGTAAACTGAGCCTTTTGTCCAGTGACAGATGCAGGCGAGAGTGCGATGGAATCTGGGAGCACAGACAAACAGGGTAATGTGAATCTGGTCAACTCACAAGATCCAGATTGTGTCATCTGTGTTTGAATGAGTTTGTGTGTCTGCAGCAGTCAGCCAACATACTCTCTGCGGTGACTTCTGTAGGATAATAGCAGACTGGATACTGCTGTTGTCTGATGGAAGGACACTCAAGGAGACGTATTGTCTGTGTGTTTCCCTTGGGTTTTTTTCCCCCCAAGGAACTGGAGGTTGAAGAACAGTGACAACAACAACCAAAAAATTGCTAATAAGATTCCATCTGAAGCTGAGTCATTATTTCTGCCTATCATTCACTCCCTTCTCAAAAGAATAAACATCCAGACAAGGAATCTTGGAATTGGAGTGTAGGGATCAGTTAAGGATAATTCTAGATGACATCAAGGACCTTAAGTGTCATCTAGAATTATCTCTCGCTGATTAGAAAAAATCACAGAAATCTGAAAATAAGACTATCTTTCTCAGTCTCTCTCTTATTTTCCTCTCTGTCTCTTAAACACACACACGCATACAGACACATTTCTCTGACCTCTGGAATGTGGTCCACTTATTGATTCTACTTTCATCTGCTTAAATAATAAAAAAAAATCCCACTTTGTTCTCTCTTTGTTTGGCATGATAGTTCTTCAACTATCATGACATTTTGATATTTTTTCCTTCTAGCTAAATGAATTTCCTCTTAATCTGCACATAGCCTGATTTCATGCCTTTCCAGTCTTCACTGGATATTCTCTAGGGAGAGGAGGAAAATTTTCGAAAGTTGGTGTTATTTTAACATTTAGAAATTTAGAATAAAAATAATAAAAAATAACATTTTAATATTTAGAAGTTTAGAATAAAAATTCCATGGATACTGAAAGTGCCTATGAATTGTGGATATCTTATTAAATGCCAACTAAGACTCTGCAGGCCTTTGGCCATGTCTGAACTCAGATTCAGTTTTTCCTCCTGTATCTCATGAAGCCTGAGGGACTCCCCTATTTGTGGCCTCAGCTACCCCAGATAGAGGTCTTCCTTCTCGGTCTTGAACTTAAGATCTGTCTATGAAGATCAGGCTAGTGACTAGTGCTAATGGTCCCTCATCACAGCTAATGTTGAGGATGTTAATAGTGTTAGCTATTTCCTTTGGGTGCTATAAGACACAAGAAGAATTAGACATAGCCTTTCATTAAATAACTTACCATCTAGCCTGGGAGGACTAAGGCAAAGAAATAAACAAGAAATTACATCTATGTAATGAGGCCAAATCAAAAGCTGCAAGCTGGGTGATTTTTCTCAAATGTTTTGCATTTTTTCTAGTGTGTTTTTGAGTTAACAGATGGCTCATGTCCACTTATCTCTCATAAGGGTGCAAAATGCTCTTCAAAAACTGTTTAAACCTTAAGATGAATTTCAGATATATGCTTGACTTGGAGCTGGTCTCTTGGTATAAATACTTTAGTTGATTTTGCCTGGGTAAGAAAAGAGCTCATTGACAAAAATCAAATTACCAGGCAATGGAAGTTTACTTTTTTTTTTTTTGGGTATAGACAGAGTCATACAGCTCACAGCAACCTCCAACTCCTGGGCTTAGGTAATTCTCTTGCCTCAGCCTCCCGAGTAGCTGGGACTACAGGTGCCCACCATAATGCCTGGCTATTTTTCTGTTTTGCAGTTCGGCCAAGGCCGGGTTTGAACCCGCCACCTTCGGTATATGGGGCCAGCGCCCTGCTTGATGAGCCACAGGCACCACCCTGGAAGTTTACTTTTTAAAATGAAAGAGTCTTAAAAACTAACCATTTGAGGGGAATTCCTCCAATATTCTAAACTGTCTTCCTAAATTGAACTGAGCATAATGTGACCTTTCACTAATGACTCATTGTCAACATCTGAGCATCAGCCTTTGTGCTGGGTGGTAATTCGGCAATGCTGTCAAGTTCTACTGAAGTAGATGAAACTCTTTTGTTATAATTGGGGATTATGCTTCTTCAGGGTTCAGCTGTTGCCTTTGCATTGGGACCTTAAGTTCACTAACTTAGCACAGTTGAATGCATAAAATTCTCTGCCCCCTCCCCTGAAATGAGGTCCCTTTGTGCCTCTTTTCAAGGCAAGACTTATGAATGTTGACATAGTGAAGAACTCTCTCTAATCAGGAGAGGAACAGTATCATAGGCCTTAGTAAATCACCTCCAAATGTTACATTATATTTAAACTAACACCAAGGAACTCTAGACCCAGGAGTGAAAAACTATTTAAAAGAGTAGCAGGAAGCCCACAAAGTGACTATGGACTGGTGTGAATTTGCTGTGATTTCCTTCTACTTCACAATAGTTGCAATCCATAGGTTTGCTGTTCAGCCCAGCAAAGGACAGGGTTATTTTCCTTTCCTTATCCACAGGTCTGCTGTTCAAAGACGTTTGCTTCGTTCATGGGATCCCTACTATTTGAGTAGTTGAACTAGCCAACATCTGACAACCAGACAAAAGATGGGTTATTCTCATTAAGCCACAAATTGCCTCAGGATTTTCCTCCTCCGTGGGAGGAAAAAAGACATTTTCATGCCTTGTTTTATTTTATTTGATTTTTATTTATTTATTTATTTTGAGGCATAGTCTCACTTAATCATCCTTGGTAGAGGGCCATGGAATCATGGCTCACAGCAACCTCAAACTCCTGGGTTTACCATCCTTTTGCCTCAGCCCCTGGAGTAGCTGGACTACAGGTGCCCCACACAACACCCAGCTAATTTTAGAGAGGGAGTCTTGCTGTTGCTCAGGCTAGTCTTGAACTCCTGAGCTCAAGAAATCCACCTGCCTCGGCCTCCCAGAGTGCTGGGATTATAGGCGTGACCCATTGCACCTGGCCTATGCCTTATTTTAAAAGACAGATATAAGATAGATGTTGGAAGGTCAGATGTGACCATCTGTAGTCATTCAACGTGTATTCATTAAAGGTCTGTTTATCCTGGGAACCTGGGCACACAGGTGGCTACTCAAGGGGCTGACAGATTAGAAGGGGAAGCAGTTGTATAATCCCACAACTGCGGTTCTGTGTGTTAAGTGCCAATTAGGCATGGAAATCGAGCTAGGAAAGCAGTGAGAAAAGGGAAGTCAAGGGAAGGAAGTGTTGGGTAGGGCTGATGTACATAAGGGAAGGAATAGGATTTAAGAAAGAAAGAAGATGGAATTTTTTGGGGGGGTGCCATAACTTTTTTAATTTTAAATTTTCATAGATTTGCCTGATTTATTATAACATGTTATACCTTGTAGTTTTTTTGTTATTAAATCATAGCTGTGTACATTACTGCAATCATGGGGTACAATGTGCTGGTTTCATATACAACCTGAAATATTTTCATCAAACTGGTTAACATAGCCTTCATGGCATTTTTTAGTTATCGTGTTAAGACCTTTATATTCTGCATTTAGTAAGTTTCACTTGTACCCTTCTAAGATGCACCTAAGAAGACAGAATTTAAAGTTGATTTTTAAAAAGATACACAAACGTGGAGGAGGGGTTGACAAAAGTGACAACATGAGGGGCGACCCATGGAATCCGTACACCACAAACGCAAGGGGGACATAGGTTCTTGGAGTGAAGTTTAGTGTGTCAGAGACTGAGTTGGTATTAAATTAAATCTCAAGATAAAAAATTTGAAGAATTAGGGGGGCCATTAAATATTTTAAATTAGCAAGGTAATTTTGTTGTTTCTTTTAATTTAACAAAGTGAAAGTACTGTGAAAAAAAGAGCCCAGAAGTGAAAAAACTAGAACTGGCAAGTCCAAGTCAGCGTTTGTTGGACCAGTTTTAGCAGGGATGTGGAGGGCGTGCCGTACAGTGGTGTCAGGCCTGCAGAGGCGGAAACGTGTTCCAGGAAGCAAAGAATTAGAATTGACTGGGTTTGGTTTGGAATTGAAGGAGAAGATGGAATTTAGGATAACTACCAGTTTTGTGGTTTGTGAAAAGTCTAAAAGGGAAGACGTTGGGTTCAGTATTCTAGGTGAGACATATTTGTGGTGACCACAGGGTATATAGGCTGCCAGTTCTAATTGGCAGTGGGAAATATATGTGCTCTCAGGAGTAAGGCTCTGACTGACCACGTGGACCAGATAGGATACGAAAAGATTACAATGGATGGTAGGGGATGTGCCTGTGTTCGAATGCAGCTTAGATCTGATGTGTCTGTGTGGGTTTAGCGAGCATTTTTCCCTAGCCCCATACGTGGGATTTCTTATCCTGATGAGCATGCATCATCCAAGTAGAATGGGACAAATCTGTTTAAGTCAAGACTGCCCCTGAAAACACTAAGCATATGGTTGCTTTTCAAGTGAACAGACATGATGAAAACAGCCAGAGAAATCGTATGGTTGAAGTTGCCCTGGGTCGCAAGAAAGACTGCTGAATTGCTCACTGCTGTTTCTGTATGTGAACGCACAGGTGTTGGTATGCCCGCATATTTATTTCCATAGTGTGTTCATTCACTTCATTTCATTTTCCATAAGGCAGCAGGTGCACAGGACAGGAGCAAGGCCGGGACGGCTGGTCCCCCCATAGAGGCTACGTTGTACCATTCTGAGTCCTAGCTAATTGTTTTGGCTCCTGTTATTTGGACTGCCCTGGCAACTGACCACTTTGAACTATAATGACCGATTTTCCCTGGTACAGCTAGTTCCTTAACTCTTTTGAAATCTTCTTTTTTAAAACTTCCTCACCTTGGTTGAAAGAAAAGGAATTTTGCTTTCTTGCCGTCTTCTCTTTGGCTTGTCTGGGTTTTTGAGTTTTCATAAAGTCTGATCTGACTTTTCTTGGGTAAAACACACACACACACACAAAACAGACAGTTGGTCTCCCCTTCTCCGAAGGACAGGGGTTAGGGTACTTATGCTAGCAGAGGTTCATATTTACAGCATCTCCTGACAAGGGTGTCTGGTTTTGCTGTATCATTGGTATCTTTAGATAAGGATGATCTGAAAAAACAAAAACCAGCGGCAGAGCTTGGTAAAGCCCAAGAAACAGAGCCCACACCTGCTCACACCTCCGCCTGCCCTTTCTGAACATGTAATCACGACCAGCTTTGTCAACTGAAATGCAGAATTCACACAGGGGCAAAGGCTGGTGGCTTGTTTTTGTTTGCATGCAAAGTAATCGCCGTATTCATCAGGCTTTTTGAGGCACAGTGTTCTTTTTCCCTTAAAAGGAAAATGTCAGAACTGTGATGGGCCAGTTCGTTTATTTCAGAGAACGAGGGACAGATTGGAGGAGGAAATGAGCATCCCAGTCACAGACTGCCAGCGGTTTATTCCGGAGTTCATTCTGAGGAGGTAATGACTAGGAAAATGACAAAGAAAACTGTTACTGACCATTAGTGAGCAATCACTCTGTCATATTACTGAGATAATTTAGATAAATGCAGGGTTTTGCTGTCTCCTAGGGAGACAGCTCGCTGACGTCTCTAGTAATGGCAGCCTACTTAAAGGTTGCTTTTTGACAAATGTATTTTTTTCAGCACGCAGATGTCAAAGAGTCCTGTCTATGCCTGCCTGTTGGATGCAGTAATAGCTCTTTGTGGAAGTTTTTCTTTTTTAATCTGTCAGTTCCTCGTGTTGGGTGCCTAGGGACACGTGTTGAAATGCCCCTTTGAAGACGTTTCAGCCATTGTGAAAAGCAGTGTTTGGAAACATAAGGTGCTTAATAAATGAATGCTGAGCATACCTCAGTTTTGTTCAATTGACTTCTATTATTTTAGAAGCTGCTAATTATACACTGCTAATATTTGGAGGCTCTTGATGGATTTCTCTGTTCCATCTGGGTGACCTGGGTTTTGGAGAATGGACTTTGCCTCACCCTCCATGAGCAGGATTTTGGTTGCCATGTATTAAGGAAACTGATCAAATCAAATCCAGATATGGAGGCCAATAACGGTTTTCAAAAAGAAGATTAAATTTACCCACTGGTGTTTGCAAACTATCTTATCTTAGATAGCATCTTTGCTTTTACTCTCAGGGGCCATCTCATTCATTTAGTGCCAAGAGAAATATGGCAGCCAATATGCTCATTTGCAGAGCAAATGAAAGATGTGTAAACTCTGAGAATATTTTATCTACATCCTACTGTTCAAGCTGTTGCAGAAACAGCATGGGCATGGAATCTAGCATTTGGAGTCCGATGCAGAAGAGAGAGCAGAGTAGGGTAGCTGGGGATCCAGCCTGGAAGCCAGGCTGCAGGGGGCTCAAACCCAGCCCTTGCAATGCTGTTCAAAGGAGAAAGTTTCTAAAACTGGGTTTGCTCATATGTAAAAAGGGGTGAAAATCGCATCTAATGTTTGAGATTGTTGTGAGGGTGATGTAAGATCAGGCATATGGAACTGTGACGATAATGATGATGATGATAATGATTTCTACGAAGCAAACCCCACTTGGAAATCACCAAGGCGGTTTCACTTTGATGCAGGGTCTTTGAGGGTAATAAGCAGGCTTCTTCTTTCTTACTTGCCATCCAGGAAGGCAAAGAGCTACATAGAAATTCTAATCATTAGCCTTCCTCTTCATTGACCATTTTGCTTTTCATTTGATCTTCCACTTATAGTAGGCACGTTCATTCCTTGCACAGAGTAAGTCAGGCGTCCTCAAACTTTTTAAACAGGGGTCCAATTCACTGTCCCTCAGACCGTTGGAGGGCTGGGATATAGTTTAAAAAAAAAACCATGAACAAATTCCTATGCACAATGCACATATCTTATTTTGAAGTAAAAAACAAAATGGGAACAAATACAATTCACACCGCCACGTGTGGCCCGCGGGCCATAGTGTGAGGACCCCTGGAGTAAGTGCTTTTTTCTTGTTCAATGCAGCCAATTCATTGCAAGTTTTGCTCAGGTGAGTGGCTGTTCCCACCTGATGACAGGGCAGGGAGTCTGGGCCTGCAGTGGAACCTGCACCTAAGCAGAAGGGACGCCAGGCCAGCCATCCATTTAGGGACATCCAATTCCCTGCATAGGCGGGCTCACTCATCATCAAAGAGAAGTAGCTATTCAGGGACTCCTAAATCCCCACTCTCAAAAACTACTCTTAGAAACACTCCTAGCAAAATAAAATGCAGAGAATCCATGAGTCTGGCATGTTCTAAGTGGAGGGTTCATTTACCTAGAAAAAAATTTTTTTTCGAGACAAGAATCTCACTTTGTCACCGTTGGTAGAGTGTCATGGCATCATAGTTCACAACAACCTCAAATTCTTGGGCTGGAGCCATCCTCTTGCACCAGTTTTTCATTTAGAGATGGGTCTCACTCTTGCCCAGGCTGGTCTTGAACTCATGACCTAAAGTGATCTGCACATCTTGACCTCCCAGAGTGCTAGGACAACAGGTGTGAGCCACATAACCACTCCATTCCTTTTAGGCATAATAATATCTGATGATATGTTTTGAAGATTTCATACATATTCTTGAAAGTTGAATCTTTTTAATTCTAAATAAACAGATTGCCTACTGGTTTACATTCAAGGAGCTAAAATTTTTTACCTTTGTAACACCTAATGCAGAATTGGCTCACCCTGGTAGCACATTCCATTCACCTGGAAAGTTTGTTTCTTTCCTCTGTTTTAGTTTTTTGCAATGCTGATTCTTGGGTTCCTTCTTGGGCAGCTTACATCAGAATCTCTGGGGATGGTTGCTGACCTTAGTAGGCTGTGAAAGCTTCTCATGGGATCCTAATTTATTACCAGGGCTGAGAACCACAGATTCATAACGATTTTCAGCTTTGTCTCAACTGTATCAGGTCCAGCAGTTAATTTTTACGAAAAAGATGAAATCACCTTGTAATAAAATAAACAAGTAATTACCCAAGTATTCTTTACAAATAGCAACACTGTCGAAACTGAGTTGGCAACCTGCACAGTAACAACTAAAATGTTGCTCTCTGAACTGATGTATGAAGTCTTCATTCAATATATAAAGGGCTCGAAACTCCCAAGGGCTCCCATCTCTCTCAGGGTAAAAGCCAAGATTCCTACAGTGATCCATCAGATCTCTGCCCTCTTCCCTTTACATCTCTGATGTCACTTCGTCCTTTCCTCTGCCTTGTTCACCTCCACAACAGCCAACCTGCCTCCTTCCACTCTGGAACCTACCAGGGTGTTTCTGGCTTATGACCTTTGGATTAACCATTCCGCTCTGCTGAAATGCTCTACTCTAGACACCCAACTACTTAAGGCCCTCACATCATCCTTCTAGCCTTTTATTCAGGTGACAGTTTTGTAAGGTGAGCTGAACACATATTTAATGCTTGATAGCCACGCCCCACACATGTCCATGGCATTCCTAAACCCTAACTTTCTACTTTATTTTTTCCGGTAGTATTTCTCAGCTTACGACACATTCTAGAATTGAGTCCATTATCATGTTTATTTTTAGTTGCTCAAGGATGTATGTTCCACAAAGATAAGGATCTTTTATTCCATGAGACTCTTTGACTATTCCACCAATGTGTCCCACCTGGTGCATAGCAGTTACTCAGCACACCACTGTGAAATGAATGAATGAAATGCCTAGCTGACCTTCTGACATTTGAATCCTGCCTGATTCCCCAGTAAAACCCATCGCCTGCCCTGTAATTATTTCAGCTGCCAGATGTGTGCCTTCCTGAAGACAAGTCTCAGCCTATAGCCACTTTGATTCTGTTTTTGCAATTTCACTGCTTATGTATGGACTTAAAAAAAAAAAAAAGCTAATAGCTCTAAAAATTTTGAAGATATTCCATAATATCCTAGTTGCTTAATTATAGTTGGCATTATAGCTTAGATCATGTTCTTTGCAGAATAGAGAAACTTTCTTCAAACAGAAATCTTTTAACTACAGGGTTTCCCAAAAGTCATCTCTAAAGTCACCATACATAGGGAAAATGGGAAATTGTCGCTACACGTACTATTATTCACAAACTATCCATTAAGTCCATTTGTTTATTTTGTTGTTGTTGTTGTTGTTGTAGCAATTGCCACTGATATCTTCTTCATAAAATCTTTCCCCAGGCCGATAACTCAAGTGTTTTCCCCACACTTTTCTTTGAGGATTTTTATTGTTTTATGCCTTAGATTTAGATCTTTTATCCATCTCAAATCAATTTTAGTGAATGGGGAAAGGTTCGGGTCCAGTTTCAGTCTTTTACATGTGGTTATCCAGTTCTCCCAGCACCGTTTATTGAATAGAGGTTCTTTGCTGTACAGCTAAGGACTCAACAACCAAAGCAAATAGACAACCATCAGAATGGGAAAAGATATTTGCATATTATGAATTGACAAAAGCTTGATAACTAAGATCTACAGAGAATTCAAATTAATGAACATTAAAAGAGCCAACAATCCCTTATATCAATGGGCAAAAGAGATAAATAGAACCTTCTCTGATGAAGACAGACAAATGGCTAGCAAACAAAAGTGCTATCATCCCTAATGATCAAAGAAATGCAAATCAAAACCACCCTGAGATATCACCTAACCCCAGTGAGAATGGCCCGCATCACAAAATCTCAAAACTGCAGATGCTGGCATGGATGTGGAGAGAAGGGAACACTTTTACACTGCTGGTGGGACTGCAAACTGATACAACCTTTTTGAAAGGAAGTATGGAAAATCCTCAAAGAACTAGACTGCCCATTTGATGCTGCAATCCCATTACTGGGCATCTACTCAGAAGAAAGAAAATCATTTTATCATAAGGAAATTTATGGAATTAATAGCTTTCGCCTCCCTTCATGTTTCTGACCCACACTCATCTCAAGAAAATTGCTTCATAAAAACCTCTGGTTCCACACAGCAAAATCTGTCCTTTTACATAAACAAAGAGTGTTTTATTTTGCTAACTTTTGTCTTTCTCAAGCATCAGGGTAAGGGCAGATCCCAAGAGACTGCATTGATGTCAGCAATGCTCATCGGATCTTACTGGGCTTTTCCAGTTTAGAGATGTGGTTTAGGAGCAAAAAGCTATCTTAGCATTGAGTAAGGAAGGGGGATATTACAGTCAGATGGGCCCGGCTTTCAGTACAGGTAATCTTTCTGCTTCCCAGGTTTGACACGTTATAGAGGAACCTTTTAGTGAAATTACAAAGCTTTTATGTTGCTCTCTCTCGTCTGTGGCTAGCTGGGTAAAGAAGAAAATTATATGCAACCACAAAGCGCTGGCTTTCTAGTCTGCTTCTTTGCTCCCTTTGACATAGCTGTGTTTGCCCATATCTTTCTTTTCTTTCATCCGGCTCCTAATTTGCCAGAAGTGGCCATTCAGGTCTTGGGAGGGAAGGAGGAAGAAGAAGAAAACAGCCTTATTAAGGCCATGAAAATTGAAACTGGAAAATGAATACAAGTTAGCATTATCCGTACAATAGCTCCTGACTGACTCAGAATAGCAGAGTGGAATAAGACAGAAAAAGAGGTCACACAGTGTGTCTCTCGAACTCTGGCACATGAGTGAACCACCAGTGCCTCCAGCTGTCACCTTAGCATGTGAAGGGAGCAGGGACCTGACTCTGTACACAGCCAAGTGAACCCAACACTTATAAATTAATATGTGCCGACGTGGGGGAGCTCCCCCTCCATGGGCGGAAGGAAGTAATTGGCACCAGCTCTTCCTGTTCATCAAGTGCCACCTGGAAGTCTTTCCAACTCTGAGGGGATTGTGACAGGTGGGTAACGATGGGTTTTGCTGTTTTCCCATTTCTGCTTTAGGAAGCCCCCTGGCCATCTCAGTGGGGCTGTTCATTTTATGCCAGGGTGGGACCCTGCTTAAAAAAACGAGGTTCTAGAGGCTGTGCCTGTCTACCCCTTAGCTTACCCCTAGCTTTCACGGTGCTCCGTCTCGTGGTGTCACTGCAGGTGGAGTGACGGCTGCTATAGAGTGGTGGGAAAGGCCCGTGGTGCCTCTCCATTCATGACGGGTAAGTCCCACTTGTTCCACAGCTAGATCTGTCAACACAGCTACAAGGGAGTCTGTCCTGGACGAAGCTGCCCCTCAGTACTTCAAAGATGGTTGGTGCTTTCTGTCTCCACTTACTACCCCCGTGTCTGATCCAGTCACACTGCAGGGCACTGGCACCTCACAATGATGGATTCAGGGGGCAGTCACAGATACAGCCGCTGCAAAAGGCATTAATTCCAGGTGATAGGAAGAGGAGGCCCCTGGAGGGTCTCACCTCTGGCTGGACACAATTTCAGGTTTCTAGAGCAGCCTTGTCCCCAAACCCCAACAGATACTTAGGTCATATACTACGTACTGCAGGAAGGGGAATAATAAAGGACTCATCTAATTTACGGATTCAGAGTTGAGAAAATGAGGCTTGGAGAGATGAAATGACTTTCCCAGCCACTAGGCTGTGTGTCTCAGAGTGAGGTGAGAGCCCAAGTCTTTGAAGACTTTGTTTCATTTTCTTCTCAATGAATCATGAGAACCCTTGGCCTGTCCCATCTTGTTAGAGGATCAACTTCATTACCATCCATGGGGAGCTCCCAGCTTGGGCCCGACACACTCACCTGGCTGTGTCCCAAAGTCTAGTAGCATGACAAGGCCAAGAATTTCTCTGCATAAGAAACCCATAAATTTTGCAAAAGAACTCATCCTAAGGAGGAGTGAATTAAAGCTCCACAGGAGGGCTTAAGTTCAAAGGCAGAAGGTGACTTTTCTGTCAATCCTTGCCCATTTTCCCACTCAATTTCTATTGATTCATTCTTGAAGCCCATGGTGGCAATTGTATTTTTATAAGAATTTACTTAATAGCCAGAACCAAGGCACAGATGCCTCCCCACCTTAACCCAGATGTCACTGGCATGGTTGATACACGCAGATAGCCCCAGATTAGGAGGCAGCACTATCCATTCTCTGTATCTTACTTTACATGATGCCACCACCTGGAATTGTGCAGTGCACAACCTGTGCAGCCAGACACAGAGGTCTTTGTCTAGAATATTAAATTTTACTCACTGTGGGACTAAGGCAGTAATGGAGGAGAAAAGATCAAACCCGAATCACTCATTAATAACTGAGAAACCTTAAGCAAGTTACTTCGCCTTTCTGGGCTCAGTTTCTGCATCTGTAAAATGGACGGATTAGTGATCAGTTCTCTACATGACTGGTTGTAGTCTTCTATGCCTTTTGTCCTTGCCAAGGGAGAAATAGCTATGTCCAGGGAGCCAGCCTCTTATCCAGGCCCCTTGGAGAACTTTTGCTCACACTCTGTGGACCATTTCTCAGGAAGAAACCTCCAGGGATGGGCTGCATTTTGCAGATAAGCCAGAGTTGCCAGAGCAACAGCTCAGCCCCAGCACCTCACAATAGACTTCTGATTAGCACCCCCAGAATCACGAGCAGGGGTTGAGTCAGCCGCGCCTCCTTCTAAATACGGCTCTGGTCGTGCTTGCACCCTGCTAGGACCTCCTCCCCCTGACTTCAGAGAAGTGGCTTCAGGCGGGAGATGAGCCCGGGAGCTGTGTGGTTGATCGCGGGTGCGTCCTGGAATCAGGAAACAGCACATGAACAGACTTCTCTGGGTTTTAGTTCTCTGCCCCTGCTGGCAGATGGTGTGTTCAGCCTAGTGTTGCCACGGGACAAGGGGGTACACGGTGACCCCTCCAGCGTGCACACCATTCCCAGTGGACGGTGAATTGTGTTCACGAGAAAGTTTCTCAGGATATTAAGATGAGAAAGAAGACTGTGTGAGTCCTTTCATACATTCAACAAAAAGATTCTTTGCCTATTGCCACGTAACATGTTCTAGAATATAAAGATGACGGGAAGCTTCCACGTTCTCTGTTATGAAGCCGGAATAACAGCAATTAAAAATCAGACAAAGGTATGCAAAGAGGAAAACTCAAATCATCTGTCTCACTTATGAATCTATACCAAAGGGAGAAGCTTAAATAAAGTAATCTTGTTTTTGAGTGTTTTTTTAGTTTTTTCAAATTAATATAGGGGTACAATTTTTAGGTTCCATTGTTGTCATTTCCAGGGTAAAGTTCCATTGGTAGAAGAGCCCCTCACCCAGGGGCGTGTCACTCACCCTCACAATGTGCACAGGAGGCGAGATCACCCTGGGCCCGCCCTCTTTCTGCCAAAAGTCCTCCCCCCTTCTTCCTGCTTCCCTCTACTCCGGAACTGGACTCTATTAGTGTTTGATTGTTCTTACAAGTATGCAATTGTTTATATATTGATTTCATGTTAGTATGCAGTACATTAGATATTCATTTTTCCATTCTTAAGATACTTTACTAAGAATAACGTATTTGAACTCCATCCAGGTAAATGTAAAAGATGGAAAGTCTCCACATTTTCAAATAATTTTATTAAATCATAATTGTGTACATTGGTGCAATCATGGGGCACAATGTGCTGACTTCATATACAATCTGAAATATTTTGGTTGTACTGTTACAGATAGCCTTCATGGCATTTTCTTTTTTTTTTTTTGTAAAAAAAAATTTACAAACATTTTTTGTAAAAAAAAAGAATTTATTCACAGAAAAGAATACAGAAAACATTAAGGCATCTGGTAGAGGGAGAAAATTCTAGTGGGGAGAGAGAAACTCTCTCCGTTTCTCTCCCAGTCTTTCCCCATCTCCTCCTTTAGGCCTTTAGTCTCAGGGTATATACAGGTATATGGGTTCCTTGGCCAGGAAACAAATGAATACAGTCCCTTCCACCAGGGGCAAGGTGAATGAATGTATCAATGAATGGATACAGTCCTTTCATGGAATTGAGGCCTAGGAAATTCACAAAAAATTGACCTAGGCATAGGAGATGGGGGTTCCACATTTAGTCTTAAGTGTGAAGTGAAGGAGACACCAAGGCACAGGTGTTTCCTCAGCTGAAGTCCTCTTCTTAATGCTTACCGCACTCTCATTGAATTGGAATTGAAGTCATTAGTTGAGATGAGCATTGGGAGGAAGTATACAAAGTAGGTGAGAGAGGAAGAGGCATGAATTAATTTTCTAACAGAATGAATACATAAATTAGGTAAGTATGGGGGAGATGGATAGAGATATACTGTAATTTTAAGTCTGGAAAAATATTTTTATTTATGACATCTCTACAAATAGTAGAAATTTAGTGAGAAGAATTTTGATCTTGCAGAAAGGAGACATGGAGTTGGAATGATTTGGGAAGAAAATATGTATCTTTAGGATTCCTGTTCTTCTCTTTGACCTTGGAGACATAATGTTTCACCAGAAATGGAGGATATAAGTTTTTTTTAGAAACTAAAAGGAGTAAAATAAGAAGTTCATGCTGGAGAATGTCAGTGAGATCATACTTAAATCTTTGAATAGTATTTTGGGAGGTGAATTATCTTGCTAAGGTCCTAAGAATCTTTGCATGTACTGCCAGCTCCTAACCAGTGGACTTGGATTTGTTGAAGCTCCTTTCAGACTCGTAATAGGAGTGAATAAAGATCTGCTAATCTCGTGATTAAGATATAGAAGGCAATGATAAAATTACTGTAGCTTCAAAATATCAGTGAGATAATTTAGAAACTCAAATTGAATCTGTGTTCTTGTGTACACTATTTAACATAGTTTCTTTCCCTCCTAATTTGATGTATTTCCCTAGGTAAATTTGCTACCCTTTTCAATTTTGCTCTGCCAAGTAAAAGTTTCCATTCTATAATCTTTCTCATTGTCTATGTATCTAAATACATAAATAATTTTATGTCTGAATCTCCAAATGTAAGTCAATTCATATCAGTGATTTTAAGACTGAAATATAGAAAAGTTTGTCATCAAATTTGACAGATATGGAGATATTAACTTCTTATAGACAGACCTCAGAGTCCTACCCCAGACACAGAGGTGACCTAAAGACAGCCCTGTAAGCTATATTAAGAATATTTTGTTCCACAGAAAACTCTAATTATATTCATTATGGTAGATTTGGTTATTTTAGTGGATAGATTTCAGCATTTTGGTGACTTTACACATGGAAATAAATGCATTTCTTTTCACACAGTAGTCCCAGGAGGATATTCAAGTTGAGTTGGCTGTTCTCCACATGGTCATTCAGGGACTCACTCTGTATTGGTCTATCCTCCCCTAGAGCCTTATATCCATCAGCATCCCACTGGAAGACAGAAAGATCCCGGAAGGGCTTGTGAGAGATTTAACGTACCAGGCACTTGCTTTTCATCAGAATCTCTGTTGGCAAGGCCTCGGTCACATGGTCAGACATATCTGCTTGGGAATCTGGTAACTATAGATTAGTGATACTTCCAGAAAGGAGAGAGAAATCATTTTTGTGAACTGCTTAA